>JAUZNK010003119.1:0-27350 GCA_035046665.1 Euphysa ruthae | reverse complement strand
GAATGATTAGTTATTTTATTTAGCTTTAGTTATTTTTAATATTAGTTATTTTGCTATCTTATTTTACAGTATAACAGAACAACTTCACCGGGTTCTAAGTACATAAATTTCATTTTCCAGAATGTTTACACTCCCTACTTAATGGTTTAAAACAAAAAAAAACTATTTTACAACAATTTTTCAATTTTTTTTTCATTTTTTCAAAAAAATGGCTGGGATCAGAATACCGTTTCTTAGAAAAATAAAGCTAAGGGCTAAAGTAACAATTATCATTCTTAGCAATTTTGTGAATTAATTGTTATAATTAAACAGAGAAAAAATCATGTCTTGCATTTATTTTTGGTGATGTTTTGAACGACAACCTGCTTACGTCTTCAGCCAAAAACAGGAGTAGGTTGTCTCCTGAAACTTTGCCAAAAATAAATATTTTATCTCAAGACATGATTTTATATTTATTTAAATGATTAAGATGACAAATTTAAACCTATTTAAAATTAATTTAACCTGTTTCAATTCGTTCTAGGCCTGAAATTTTATTTCAAATAAAGTCCAGTCAGAACTTAAATCCTTCAAAAAAAAAGAACAGTAACTTTTTTATTGCCTTTCTAATGATTCCTGAATATTTTTTCCATATTTGTCGTATAACTCCTCTCTAAATAATCCTAATGAAATCCTAACTTTTTTTGGAAGAAGTTTCAACTGATTTATTTATTAAATTTATGATTAGTACAAGCAATAATATAAATATTTGAATTACTGCCGATTGCGCTCCTATTATTCCTGTCCTTCATGTAATATTTGTTACTGTTCTTATAAATTTTTATTTGTTCCTGGCCGAAAGACAGGGTTTTTACTCCATCCATTCAATAGTACAGTTATAGTTACTGCATTATTAGACGGTGTTCAAGAATGGTGATATTATACTTAAAAACCTACTGATGAGCGATTCAGGATTATACAACTGTTTCGCATCAAATCGCCAGGGAAATGATTCGAAACAGATCAACCTTCATGTGGCTGGTAAGTTTGTTATTGGTTCATTGATACGTTTAGAACTGTGAAGGCTACTTACACTGGGCTTTTCTAACTATATCGATGCTTTAAAAAATATTAATATCTATACAAAAAAACTTTTGATAGGTTTTTTCAAATTCATAGTACTTTTAGGGTAACTCTTATTCAATTTTTCAATAAACTGTCTGTTTTTCTTGCGACAGTTATTCATGTCATCGATTTAAAGTTTGGGAAAAAAGAGTGTGTAGACATATCCAATTTATCCATGAATATAAGAGGAAGTGTCACTGAAAAGGTCCCTACATTAAAAAAAAAAAAAATAGATATATATATATATATATATATAAATATATTTATATATAAAATATATATATATATCTTCTTTTTATTTCTTTTCACAAAATAGTGCTCTATGTATAAATACAGAGTGAATATTCTTTAAGTATGATGAAAAAATACGAAATTATTTAATACTTACAGTTTTGTGTTGACTTTCGTCAACATTCTTCAGTTAAATAATTTTTATATAATTTTTACATAAATTTTACAAATTTAAACTGTTAAAATATAAAAATTGCAGTGCAATAGGATCTTAAATGTAACACCAGAAGGGTGTTTAGGACGATGATGGTGGCTAATCTTTGGTGTCGAATCAAGTTAGTTGATATTTCGTTTGGTTCCTACATTTAGAAACAATTTCATTTTGTTTATTGAGAAGGTTGTTGCCCGTATATGTGGCAATTTCAGTTTTTTCATTTAGGCACAGATTACATCGCTTAGAGTTTAAGTTGTAAGTTTTACAGTGTTTTAAATCTTCCACTTAACTACAGGTTCACCAGCTAGGTCCTTTATTTTCCAGTGTTCTTTGCTAAGTTCGGTGTCATTTCTGTATTTTTCAAGTCTGAATGCTTTGGTATGATTTGCAAATCTTTGTTTAAAAGTTGTTTCAAATGAATCGATGTAAATTTTTTCTTTGCGATTTTGAAGGATTGATGAAATAACTGCTTTATAGGTGATATTTTTTGCAAGGTATTTTTGACTAAGTGGGCATTTTTCTTTGTTGATATAGTTGCATGATCGTTCTTGTGGCGTATCTGGTTTAGTAGATGTAACTTTTTTGTTGTGGGCACTTATTATTTTGATATTTGGCATGCAACTGTAACTAACTTTGATGTTGTTTCTACTAAATATTTTTCTAAACTTGTGATGGTTGGGAAAGTGTTTGTTAATTAGTCCGTGAAATTGTTTACCTATTTTTGTTGTAACACTCCAATTATATGGGGGATTAAATGCAACATCCTCAAATCGACCCTTGAGGCAATGGTAGATCACAAAAAATAAAAAATTATTTTATTCAAAATAAATTACCTTCTTTTACTGCAAGTGGTTCTGGGAATGTAGGTGTGTATAAAATGTGCAAGGGTCTTGGAATGACTTGCAGTTCAGCTGGCCTGGAATGAAAGGATAAATTTCCAAAAAAAACTCATAATTAATTTATAAATAATTAATTAATGAATAATAATTATTGGATTGATTGCTGATTGCTGATCAATTAAAAAATGCAAACAAAATTCAGATGTGATGGCTGTAATGTGTAGCTTTATCAAAAACTGTGTTTTTAACATTTTCACACCTAAAATAAATAGGCCGTGATGGTAGATGTTATGATAACATTATTTATTTTTATGCATTTTACGTTTCATTTGGTAAACATTATAGGTATAACTTTTTTTAAATATCTCCTATAGTTTTAAAATATTGTCCATTATTAAATGCATCTTAAAGTCTAATTAATTCACAATAAATATGGATTATTGTAGTAAAAGAGACAATACCTTTAAGGTACAAGCCCTTAAAATTTTGTATTACAAATTCTATACAGATATAAGTAAAATTTTCCAAAAACAACAAACACTACTCGCCATCTAGGGATTGCTTGCAAGGAAGACTTGTTCAAACCATACAGATCACGAGGCTTTCGTAGATGAGCTACCTAAAATGAAGCCAGTTCTAATCAAAATGAAAAATAAAGTTATAAATACACTTTTATAAATACTTTTTATAAATACATTAAACACTTTTTTCTGAGTGAAAATTAAATTGAAAGTACAAATGAAAATAAAACTGCTTAAAACATGTAAAACACAGATTTGTTCACCACAAGATTAATAACTGCTCAGGAATAACTGTGTTCCAAATACACTTATATCATCTATGTTATTATCATGAAATTTTATTCATGAAACAATAGCAAACACCAGTTTGGTGCCTGGCACAGGTAATTCACTCAGCTAAAGAATGGTCTTGTTTGGGAGGTTGATGGTGATTGTGATGTCAATGGCGATGGAGACTGTGAAGTTGACAGTTTCTATGATGATGATGATGAAACAGGCTATTTCATTGTCACACAACGCAATGCTAAATAGAAAATTTTACAGGAAGGTTTTACTCTCAAACATGAATAAATTATTAAATGAATTTTTATATTCCTCTCCCATACTATGCAATTTTTGCCAAAGGGGCGAAGTTTCTATAATCTATCACTTAAAGAAAAGAAAAAGCTCTAGATTTTTCTTTTCTCATTTTCCTATGAAAAAAAAAAAAAATTATCAAAAGTGATATTAATTGTTTGAAATTAATTTAATCGAGTTCTTGAGGTCATCACAGCAACGAGAGAAAGATTTTATGCTTTAATAACATCAAGAAAAATGGGCTTGAAATTATAATATTTTAAATATGACTGAAACCATCATATATACAAGTACGTAACAGCCTCTTTCAGCATATCAGAAATAGAGTAAGGGTTAGATTATTAAAAACTTTAAAGTAATAAATAAATATAAACACAAAAATACACCCATATCGGGTACTATTTTGTATCCTCCCAAATTCTGGCAAATAACACTGACAGTAATCTTTTACAAAGAAAAGGTTGTTTTTTGGCTAGAAAATATATAACAAAGATAAAAAAAGGAAAAAAATTTGTGACCCTTGATAAGATGTTGTAAATAATTCTGCATTGAAACGTTAGAATTTGTGCACTACAATTCAATCATATTTACAAGACATCTAAATTTAAGAATAGGTATTGGAAATAGAATTACAGAGAAATTTAAAATATTCAATAAAAATAAGCCTATCCCTGAGAAATACATCTGAGATTTACTATATTTGGTCAAAAGCCAATATACTGTGGCTAGATAGAAAAAAATGTACTTAAATTTTTTAGTTTTTCAGAAATTACAGTAAGAAAGTTTAAAGAAATTAATTTGTGCGATTAAAGGTTAGCAGTTAAAAAGCTTTTTTACATGATTATCAAAATATAGTTGTGTGAAATAAACAGTTTACTTTAGGTTTTTAGGAAATTTAAATTCAATATTACTTCCATTGTTATCTAATTATGTTCATATTGTTCCTTATTATTATTATTCTATTTCAACTCTATTGTTTAAAAAAAAAAATCATTATCAAGAAAATAGTCTACTGCTATAACTCAATTACCACTGGTACTTAGTACTAAATTTGTCGGAAAAATTAGCCCGCTTTAAAAAACTTGTTTGGGGAGACCAAATATTATATGCTTAAAGAAGATAAACGGTTATATCAATTTATTTACAAATTTCTCCGTACAAACTGTAATGCTTGTCACATTAGTCAAACGGGATGAAGTTTCAGTAAATGAATTGATTGTTGTAAAGCTGACCACGGCTCCTACCTTTGGAATTAGTAAAAATCTTTTGGTGCAAAAAAATGCTGCAAAAATATTTGATCAAACAATTTTACCTTCTGTAAACTCCTTATTACTTTTAGTTAATACGATAAGCTAGTTCTGTCTTAAATATATAAGCAGTTATTGAAAAGCTTGTAACTTTATTTTTGTATAATTTAGGCATCTATGCAACAAGCACCCAAATCTGGAAAATGGTAAGTCAGCATAAGGTTGTGGACCTCCCAAGCAATAAATGAGCATATGTTCAATTCAAACTTAAAATGAATCAAAAATCAGAAAAAATAAGTTAAATAACAACATTCAATTTTAAGGTGCATGATAAGGCCAGTACTTCCCTCTACAAATAAACAAAAAGCGCCATGCACCTATAATAAGTACTTTGAAATTCTCAAAAATCAAATTTTAATATTTATTATACTAAAATAAGTCTATATGATGTGTTTATTTTAAATTTTTCCTTAATATATTAAGGAAATATATAATTAATATATTTTCCTTAACATATGACATTTATAACATTTCAGCGAAGCTGAAATGGAAGTTATTAATGTAAGTCCAATTTACTCAAATGCATATCAAAACATGGTCAGCAAAATTTTTCTGACCTAAAAAAAATGTTGATCAGCAATGAGGTTGGCCCTACTGAATATGGGTCAGCAATGAGGTCGGCCTTAATTCAGACTTGTATTGATTTGATTGCAACTGATAGTGAAGCTCCTAAAAAACTACAAAAGCAGTGTGTCTATGCAGTGGCAGTGGTTAATGAAAAGCAAATTCTAAAAGCACCTGAAAACATGGCAAAAAGTATAATTAAAAAAATTTTCCTCCAACAACACAGGAAAAAATTGGTTTTTACTCTGGCTCAACTATTTCAAACTTGTAACACTTTTCTGACTTTTTACTTTTCCATAATTTAAATTCTACTAAGGATAATTTCAGTCCTTTAGAGCTTGTTAAAATAAGCCAGTGTGCTAGTTTCAAACCAGTTGATCAAATCAATCAAATTAAGGATAAAATTGATGGAGTGGAATTTAAAAACTTTAACTTGATCCTTCCGTCAATTTTCATCTCGCTAACCCGACACACATAAAGAAATATTTTTCTTTTGTTTAATTAACAAGAAATTATTCTTTTTTTTCTTTTTTTCTAAATGATTTCAAAAATATGAAATAAAGTTTCATTATTTGTCTGGAGAAAATAAAAAAAAAAAAAAAACTCAAACTAATTTTTTACCAGGAATCTGATTCACATATGCAAAACATGTCTTAGAATTCCTTACTGTATTTAAAATACTTGTGTAAATATTCAAGTATAAACCAATCTGATAACAAACAACAAATATTTCCTTGTGGATCTTTCTACCGATCTAATTGCAATATCAAAACTATTATGCTTGAAGATTTTCATTGAATTGTCTAAATTTTGACTATATGATTTTATACTATAGTGTTGTGATAAAATTATTATAAAAAATAAATTTTTTTCGTTTATTTTGTAAAAGAAAAAATATTTTTATTAGCAGATTTAAAAGGGCATTTTTTATTAAAAGAAATATGTAACAAATTATTTTTTCAAAATCATAATACTGACCTTGATAGAAAACTGAATTACCTGACTTTAAAGCTAAAAACACTCAACAATTTCCCTTACATCTCTAGATTTAAATATAAATGAAAGCCTTTTTACCTAAAAAACTACATATTACATCTTATATGTTAAAAAAAAGAAAACTTTTAAATATATAATCATCAATATTAAATGAAGAGATTGAATATAAACTTTTAAATGAAATGAAATTTTCATGTATTCCATTTTTGAAAAAAATATTCCACAGAACAGCCACCTTTATTGCAATTAGAATCTAAAATTTTATGGTACAAATTTTTAAGCTAATCTTTTTGATTGGCTTTCCTCGAGAAGACAATACATTCCTGGTTTTCGATTTCAATACCTTTTTCTAAAGTCCACAGTAAATATGAGTAAATTGCTTTCCATTAGAGTTCACAGAAAATGGCAAATTACAAGTAGTGTTTTCCATTTCAAAAAAATTAACCGCTGTGTATTATGTTTGACAATAAATAAATTATTATCAGTTTTAATTTGCATGTGATTTAGCAACAGCTCATTACCCTTTACCTATGCTAAGCCTATGGTCCGAGCCCTGCCATGGGTGGTAATCTTTTAAAAAGTTCAATGATCTTCCACCATTAAGTAAACGAGCTCATAAAAACCTGTTTTTACTTGACTTTAACAAAATTCTGCAGAACGACATACTACTACATACATATGACAGACAATATTTTTGACAAAACACAATATTTCAGCATAATTGGAATGTAACTTTAAGAATATATATATAAAAAATACTTTTGTTATATTCTAGCCATATATGGGGCTCAAGCCTACAGACCAGAATTTTTGCAGGTGGTTATATGGGTTAAAAGATCCTCTTTATAGCTCTATATTATTTACTACTTCATGTAAAAGATTTCAAAAAAAATTAAATTTTGGCACATTTGGGCTCAGTACTAAAAAATGTATTTTTTTTTTTTAAATACATGAAAGCAACTTTGTATTTCTTTCAGCATACAACATTTTAGAAAAAACCAATGGGTAGAATTTAACAAAAAAATAATTATAATAATAATTATATGGACAGACAAATTTTAATATAGCCTGGATTTGTTGTAGGTGCAAAAATAAGAAAAACATATACGCTTAATCAGTCAAAAATTTTTTCTGATTTAGCCAGACAAGCCTAAGGCCTAATGGTATTTGATAAATGAATATAATACATATAACAAAATAATTCAAACATTATCATAATAAAATTTATTTAAATATGATATGTTTCGATCAAACTTTGACATAATTTCACAAAATTGAAAAAATTTTTGAATTAGCAGCCATGACAAAACATTTAGAAAAGATACTTTATTTTATGTGCCCTTAATCAAAGCCTGGGTCAAATAAATCTAGCCTTACCACAAAACTCCACAAAATTAGATAGATAAACATTAAGTCAAGTTTTAATTTAGTGACATGGCTCATAAGGAAACAGAGATAACAAACAAAAAAGTTAATAACCCTAAGATGCTAACAAACAATTTTTAATAACTATATTTAGTCAAACTCCTAGTTCATAAATATTTCATTCCAAACTTACAGTTTTTCCATTCTCAACTTTGAATAACAACTGAGTCGTTCGATAAGTTGTGTCAAAGGGTAATGACAAATGTACTAAAACACAAAAGTAAAACAACTTCATTTAGTCTAAAATAACTCCAAAATCCCAAAGCGATCAGACAAAGCATTTTCTAACATTATACAACAGTACATCAGATAATAACCTATCAATTACTTAAAAAGTATATATGCTGATTTTGGCCATTCTAATTCCTTTTGCATTCTTGAATACTGATCAACATACCAAAATAATTATAAATATTTTCTAGCATACAAATTTTATGCAAAACAAAAGAAAAACTTCATGAGGAATTTAGAAAAACTGTCAAAATCACGTCATGATTAATGTCAAGTTCCCCTAACGTAAATTTGTGGCATCTATTTGTTACATCAAAATTTAAAATTAGAAAGCAAAAATTTCAGAATTCTGAGAACAGGCTATTACAGAAACAAAATTACAATCAGATTTAAAATTAAAGGGTGGTTCTTAAAAAGAAACAGTGCTCTGCGAATCCTAAAAATTGAAAGCTTTGGAACAATTAACTCATTTGAAAATACCATTTTGAAATTTTTCTACATTATCATCTGTTTTTGTTTCTTCCTCCAAAGTTGCTTTAAAAATTTCCATCTCTATAACAATAAAATTTGATGGAACATTAATAAATCATTAAACTCTGTTATAGTTGATCGAAGAAATATACTGCATAAAACTTGATAAAAAATAGCTTATAAGAATATGCACACTCCTGTTACACATGTTGCACAAAAAATAAAGCCATCAATACATCTTATAAAATGGATTTAGCTCAATCACAAATTTTGGCTCCATACATAAGTATTGAAAAGCAAATGAAATGGATTCTCATTTTAATTGAATAACAGACATGTAAAAAAACCAATAAAATTAAAAAAGTTAAAATGATAACACTTGCTTCACTTTTAAAAAAATCAAATAAAAACTTTGCTAAATTTGACAAATATAAAAATAAAGACTTACTTACACACTGCAAAAATTAACAAAACTACTGTATATAAAGTCTTATTTTAAAACAAACATATACCATTTGAGTGATAATAAACAAATAAAAAATTTAAATTACTATTTCCTTGTCTTTAAAGTTTTTGTATTTCTCTTTCTCTTATCCATATTCAATCCTAAAATAACCTTGGCTAAATTTGCAAATACCTCCTTTCAATGGAGATCATCTATTTTTACTTTAGTAAATAAAATTCTTTCTTACCTTAATGTGTTTTAGCTCAGCAGATAAGCAAAGGAAAAGAGACACAACTGAATGAATTAGAAGACTAATATATACAATGAGTATAATGAGTAAAATGTTATAACATGAAGATATTAAATACATCACATGTTGTGATCAACTGATTATTAGTTCTTTAAAGGCTTAATAGCTTACCCAAACCTTTTAATGTGTTACATCATTGCTTACACAAAGCTAACTTACTGATCAAACATTACCTACTAAAATTTTCAATATCTGCAAGACATCAAATTCATATTGTAAAACAGTCTTTTTACATTAATTACATTTAGCTAAATGCGATACTATAAATCCATTTTCCAACTTTTCTTTTTCCAATATGTATAAAACTTTTATATATCTAAAATTCAATTTTTTTGGATTATTTAACTATAAGCTAAATAAATACTTTCTCTTTTACTTGCTACAATAGCATAGGCATGTTTTAAAGTCTTAACCAAGTTAATAAATTTTAGAGAAATATTCAAAGACTTCAAAATTTGAAAAAATATGATGTATGTATATAATTCGTTAATAAATGCAGTTTTAGCAAATTTGTTTTCAGCTCCTCATAACAAAATTTCCATTGTTGAAAACTAGCTACATAAACTGAAAATTAAAAAAAACATAGTTGTTTGAACCTGAAATAAATAAATTTACGAAAAAAAGGAAATACATAAAAGTCAAACAAGTGACCTGCATATACATCAATTTTGACATCATATCTGATTTTGTCAGTGAGCAATGAACGAGTGCTGTGATTTTTTTTTCTTTTGAGATTTGATTGGATAGTCGTCGTTTGCTGAAATTCCGAGAATAATAATAAACACGCCATCTCGTTTGGAAAAAGAAGTTTGCTGCTATCATGATAATAATAGCTTACCCGATCATGACTCAATTCCTTGGCAGTAGTTCCATATGGAAATAACTGCGTTAGATTTTATTCCGATTAGAAATGTTAATTGTAAAATTATCCTTTCTGAATTTGATTCTCAAAGCTTTATCTTATATAACTAGGTAGGTAAGTATTTCTTGAACTCGATGAAAGCTCTTGGTATTTCAACGATAAAATTTAACGATACAAAGTTCTAAGTTTGTATTTTATAGCTCTTCTCAGCGATAAAAGAAGCTATTGGTAATTTAAATAACTCTATGACTGATGGCCTTATTATATATCGCTATGCTGAAACCGAGTGTTACAAAATTCTTGAAAAAATTTTAAAACTTCTTTTGAAAATCAAATTAGTTAAGACGTTCTATTTCGAATTATAGCAAAATTAAGGTATTTATTTATATGAAATGGAAAATGCATATCATAGTTGATCGATTAAACGCCCTGGAGTTTATTTAAAAATCGAGAATTTACCCTGGGTTTATTCGAGTGTGGAAGTTTATTCAAAGGGGGCGTTTATTTATAACATCAGGTTTTTCATCAAAGAATTTTTTTCAACCCAACTGTTACTTGCTTCTCTTTTCTTATAAAGAAAGAAAAACATTTTATGAGTTCTTAGAGGACTGCAAAATTTCTATTTCTTCATAGTCTGGGCTATCTTCGTCAAGCAGATGAAAGGGTTGTGCCGCTTGTTCCATCTCTTCATCAGTAATGTTCTCACAGTTGTGTTGACAGCATCACCGTTTTCTTCGATTTCCATCACTCTCATTTGATCTTTCAATCCCTCAGCTCCCGCAAAACATGGCGAATCTTTCATCAGACAATGAATTAAATGAACCTCAGAACCATCAATCACTAGATTAAGATCACAAGCTTTAAACGATTTTTCTATGATTTTCTTTGATATCTGGGACGAACAATCTAGAATCCATTGAACGACCATTCTTCTTGGTGCTGCTTTGATATTACCTGCCGCTGTAAATTCATGAGTGCTTTCTGATACCACTTGTCATACTTTTTAGTAACATATGCTTTAGAAGGTTTATTCCAGCTTCCGTGAGGTACTTGGGTATGTTTTGTACATTCTCCTGGGGGATGGCTGTATCAAAGTTGAAAGATTTCGAAGCTTTCTTGACACTTTCTATCTTATAACATTCAAGTTATTCCCATGTTAGCAATCTTTTTCCGAAAGCAAACGAACCAATAAGATGTTTTACGAACTGAAGAGTTAGATCTTCATTCATCCAACCAGTTGCGGAAAAAGCTATAAAATAACAACCCTAAAATTCCTAGTTTAGTAAAACTAACTCACGCTTCTTCCCTTTAAATAAGATCATTGGCTTCAGTTAATTTCCATTAGCAGCAGCCGTCAAACAAACAGTTACAAGTACTTTATCATGTCCTGTGGATTTAAGGTTTATTGTTTTGGTTCCTTTATCACTTACAGTAGTTTTGGACACCATTTCAGCTCATACGTCTTTTTCATCCATGGCCAAAACTTTGGCAGCTTTAAAATTAAGTCTCTTATCCAAATAATAATGATGTAAGATACAATTTTATCGATGAAAGTTTGTCATCGTAATGACAGTCCGTGCCTTTTCATAAAACGGTATAACCAGCCTGTGCTTGCTATATATAAATCTGCACACACCAAAGTTTCCACTGTTCGAATGCAAAATTTTAGCCATTTTCGTTATCAAAATTCTTAATAAACTTCTTAAATTTCGAACCACTAGTGCTCGTTGCCCAGTCAGTGAGCTGGTCTTTGTCTCCCTACTATTCACGAACTCGCTTTCTATCGACTTGAAACATTGTTGCTGTTGATCGAATACTACTTGTCTCTGCAAAATTTACAACCAATAACTTTAAAGTAAAGCTGCTCTCATTTTTTTCTTTCCCCTTCGTGCGAAGTAGATTTTATTTTTTCATCCGTTTTTAGAAATAGCGCTTATAGCTCAGCAAATTATATCTAAGTTTATATTTGAAAAAATATTCGTATGTAAACATTTTCACTCACTGCAATTGCTTATTTTTAGATTTCTTGCTTTTGCCAAAAAGAAAAGAAACGGTAGTAAATTTATTTGCTGTTTTTTAATCTATGTATTTCAAGGTAAAATGTATTTATATTGGTTCCTTAAATTATTTTAAATCAGTTGTATAGACCTTGGATTTCGGTTCCATCTCAGAGCACTTGCGTCAATTTATGCTCATCTCAACTGAAATCCTCAATGAAACCATTGATAATAAAACTATGGAGGTTAAAGATTTTAAAAATTTCCAGTAAGATGTATTCCTTAATGAGCTATCAAATATAAATTGGACTACCAAACTAAAGCTGGATGAAAATGACCCAAACCTATCACTTCAGATCTTTTTAGAAACAAATAAGAGCTTGCTAGATATTCATGCACCGTATGAGAAGATAAGATTAAGTAAAGCAAATATCTCGAAAAAACCCTGGATGACAACAGGAACTTTAGCATCTATAAATAAGAAACACCAACTTTATCAATAATTTTTAAACTTAAAGACCCTATAAGAAAAGAAGAAATACATAACAGTTTCAAAAGATACAGAAACATATTGAATAACCTTGTAGGAAAGTACGGATTCATATTATCATAATTGTTTCAAAAACAACAAAAAGAATGCCAGTTATCAACTTTAACAATAAGCAAGGCAAAAATTTAATTGGTCGTAATATTAATGGAGAATTTGTTTCTAATAAACTGCATATAGCCAATGAATTTAACAGTTTTTTCAGTACTGTAGTAGAAAAAAAATTGACACCAAAATTGTAAATGCTGATAAAAACTTTCACGATTTCCTAGAAAATAGTAACCAAAATTATTTCTCAGGCCAAGTACTCAAGATGAAATCGAAGGGCTTATATGGTCATTAAATACATTAAAAGCTACTGGACCTTATAACTTATCAAATAAAATTTTAAAATAGTTTAAAAATTTGATATCAGAACCTATATCTCACTTAATTAATTTTTCTTTTGAAAAAGGAGTCTTTCCAGAGCCACTAAAACAATTATACATAATAACAATTCACAAGAAAGGAGATCATTTAGATTGCAACAATTACAGACCTATTTCTCTGTTATCAAATATTTCTAAACTTCTGGAAAAAGCATTAATGATTTAATCAGACAATTACAATGTAATTGTTTATTATAAATAAATTTTTTCAATCCTATTTAAAAAAAAGACACCACAAGACTAGAATTGAAAGAATTTACTCAGATTGTAATGAAATTACTCATGGTAGGCCTCAGGGAGCTGCACTGGGCCCACTTCTCTTCCTTGTTTACATTAATGATCTAAATAGAGCCATTAAATTTTCCCTAATGCATCACTTGGCTGATGATACAAACATACTATACTGTGATAAATACCTTTAACAATTAAATGTATGTAAATAATGATCTTGCTAAAATTACTCAGTGGCCTCGAGCCAATCGAATTTCTCTAAATGTATCTAAAACTGAAATTATAACTTTTCGCTCACAAAACAAATTAGTTACAAAAAAACTAGACTTTAGATTAAGTGACCAAAAAATCAAGCCAATCAAAGTAGTAAAATATTTAGGTATTTTTATTGATGAACTAAAGAGGGTTACTCAACAAAACCATCTCAAAACAAAACTAAGTCGAAGTACTGGACTTCATATGCCAAACTAAGGCATTGTGTGGGGCAAAACTTGCTAACGACTGTATATTATTCAATTTTCCAATCTTACTTGAGATATATGTGCCAAATATGGTGACAACAAAGAAATCAAGCTATTCAAGAAATTGATAGATTACAAGAAAAAGCTCTAAAAATCATTAATTTCAAGAAACAAAATGACAATATTAATAAGTTATCTTGCCAAGGCAAGATTCTCAAGATCGGAGATATGGTTAAATTTAACAATGTAATCTCTTGTTTTTGATTTCATTAACAAAACCCTTCCAAAAGCATTTCAAAACCATTTTCAAATAGTGGATAAAACTAGACAATATGAATCCAGAGGATCATCAAATTCACATTTAGTAAAACCTCTAGTGAGCACAACATTTTATGGATTGAACTCAGTTACTTATAAATGCGTAACAGATTGGAGTGATTGGCCCCGTTCGGTCGCGTTTGTTTAGAGTGACATCAAGTTTAATATCATGTCCAAATATGTTCATCATTTCTTATACCTCGGCTGCGTTTGGGTATATGAGACTCCATTTTCCGCATCTAAATCGCAAACAAAAATCGATATAATATGCGTGATATTAATCAACTATTAAGGATCCATATTGTTCATTGGTCGCGTCGTTATAGACCTCCACAAAGCGATCTATGGCACCGTGTGTAATTTGACAGCCTGAGCTGCGGAAAGCTTTTTTATCGGCTGGAAGCCTTAAGAGCACATTTAGCCCATATTTAAGCGCCGGCACCGTGCATCTCTATTTCCACAACACCAATGAGATATGAGGATACGTGTAATGCTTTCGTGGTGACTTCCATCCCTTATCAGGTGGCCGAAATACTTCAAACGCTCTACCTCTTCTATCAGATCATCCACATTTAGAATAATAAAAGTGCCAGTCGTAACCGGGAAGCCTCGGGTTTTGAAAGCAGTTATGGTTATGTAATACGCTGGTTGGTCCGGCCGGTAAAAACACAAAGGTATAGCGCTTCATATTGTGAATGTGGCTTGAGTAGTAAGTCCTGTATGAACGTTTTTTTACAGTACATTCATACAGTCTACATATAAAAATCCTCGCTTGATGCGCTGGTAGACCTGAATTCCATTTGAATGTTATTTATATGTAAGGTTACGTACAAGTTAACATATTGGGTTCAAAAGACTACGGATACATTACGAAAGACCTGTGCTCTTATATTCGATGATCTCCCAGATTACCAAACCACAAGCAATAGCGCATACAACTTGACCAAATATAAACGGTCTCCAGAAAAAGCAGGACAAATAAGTATTTCGTCGTAAGGTTGCTCAGGAGAAGCGAGAAATGGTGACAATGGCAATTCAGCGTCAGGCACCCGTAGGGAGCAATTGTCTGCACTAGGTGGAGGAGATTCTATTAGCCCAATTCAGATGCTCATACTTAAAAGGAGATGATGACGTTGCAGGCAGAACAAGCATTAAACAATAGAACTGAATGTTATGATATAACACGGCAAATGTTAGGTCCGTCACCTTCCACATGTAAAATGGAAAGGCTTGCCAATATACCTCTTAAGTTGCAAAGCAGCAATGTAAAGTCTAACAAGCGCGGTGAAATTTAAATCAATGATTACCCAATTCAAAATAGCGGACTTGTAAGAGCTATGCACTATCTCGCTTAGGGCTCACGAGTTTTCAAAGGACAGGTTCCACCTGAAGAGTTTGGTAATATGCTTCGGCAGCAGAGGACACCTCTTCGAAGATTCCCAAGAGCCTTCCACCATTGTTATGGGGTCAAACGGGTAGATCTAAAGGATCAACACTACGAACTCCTAGAAAGCTATCAACTTAACCAATAAATTGTCAGTCAAATTTTGAACCACTATCATCCGATGAAGAAGTTGATGCGCCAGCACAAAATTTTGATGAGCACATAACCATGAGAGATAGTGATGACGAAACACAGCAAAAAATAAGTGGAATTAATCTACTAAACCAAGCCATGCACCACACTGAACGAAGAAGTCACAACGAAGCATGGCAGTTTTTAAACCAACCAAGGCTACTTCGAAACCCACACAATAAATTGAAAAAAGCGGAGATATATATCGCTTATTTTATATAGAGACTGTTATACAAGGATACCTAATAATGGCACATACTTTCATTACTCTCCCTCATAAAGATTGCTCTGTTCCAACAGAAAAACACTGCACAGGAAATTACTCAGTTAAGCAGGCTAAGATTTTTTCGTTTCGGGGAGATTGGGAGGTGTTTCTATTTAGCACTACCATAGGATATACTGAAACAAAAGCTGTGCAATCTTAACCTGCAGCTAACTGAGCTCTGAGGTTTGTAGGTGGTGCTCTAAACACATACTGATATAACTTACAGCGAGGTCGTAGAAGCTAAATGTGAACTAGAGCACACAAACGAGCTTCGTTTTGAAATGGGTGTCGATCGTGACTTTATCGGTATCAACGATAGATATATCGATGAAAAATTCGTGTGCACTGCAGCGAGTATCGTAGCTGGTAATAAATCAACGCTGACCAATCATTTTGCGCACGGTTTGCTTAGAAATGTTACTCTAACCGATAGATCTGGTCGAGCAATGTCCAACCTCGACGCGCAGCGTTATTCCTACCAAGTGATGCTTCTGACACTATTGTCAAAAAAAATAACCAGGGTGAGAATGGTGCAGGTCAGCTCAAATAAAGGTACACCGACACATCGGCACATTTTGAGACTAAAAAGTTCATGCCAATATTGGCTTTTTTGTTCGGCATTTTCTCGTGGTAGCAGAGGCAGCTAGTAATGCTGTAACGACAGTAACTGTCGCCTTTGGCCCGTTCCAGGAGATGACACGAAAAAAGCTGGTACTACTAAACGATATGGCCCTGCAGTTGTCTCTAACTCGAACAAAGCCAGAATTTATGTTGATTGCTTCATTGCTACCGAAACGGTCGCTGGAGACTATTAGAATCACATCTTTCTGATGGTTTTTCATATGAGTAGAACTACCACCAGCTGCCACAAATCTCACGGTATTGTGTATGGCGAAATACAAAGCTCTGTATCCAATGTGCAGGAACAAAAAACGGGCTAGACTCAGCTTAAACTGGAGAATATATGGAGCGGTCCTCTTCCTAGCCCAAGTAGTTGTAGTTATTGTGCGTGCATCAGCGTTTGAATTGGATATAAAACAGAACCCCTACAAATTATGGACAAAATCAGTTACGGCTGAACACTGGCTCGAGAGAGGTGCCTAAGATCGCCTACGAGCAAGCTTTTAACGGAACAAACGTGAAGGGCTTGTTTGTCGCACGAGAGTATGTATCCACATTAGATGTCGCGAGTATAGCTTGCGCGACTGACGGAATTGACTTGCTGAAGTTTGCCACCGGCTTGGCATCTAAAGTTACAGTTACAGTCAACCAACAGGTACATTCTGCTCGGACGTGCAGGAACTATGCATTTTGTTTCTACAAAAACGGTATGATAAAAGGATGGGTTTTTTTCGGCAATGGCAGAGCAGAAAACAATCTGTGCATCCAAAGTCTTGTAAAACTTTAGGCCAATATGGTCTATTTTTTCGCATCCCTCACTTGAGTTATGATAATAACAGCTGAGCAATTGCACGAAGGGCTGGTGTAAGAAAAGACAGAAAACCAGCTCCATGGTGACCATTTTTCAAAGGACAAAGCATTTTTTGGCCTTGGTCAACCGATCTTTTTGCAAACTTCATAACTCCCTCTACTTTCGGTTTGCTTTGGTATGCTGCAAGAATGATAAGCATACCATTAACCATGGTTATGTCTTGCAATAGTGTATTGAGGGATGCTGGGGCCGTTTTCATCATATTATCTTGCTTGTACTTGGCTCCGCCTGCTAGAGTTTCGAAGTGGAGCCTGTGTTTTCGTAGCGCAGATTTAGGATGAAAATTGTTGAAGATTGTTAAGGCTCTTCGAATACATGTTGCTGTTAGTCGTAATCGGCATTGTTGAAACACAAAATCAAACCTTTTATGTCTAAAATGCTTAATACTGTTCTCAAAAAGACTGAATATGGCTCTGGATGATTTCAGGGCGTTACTGTTCTCCATTCAACACTACCGAAAGGCACTGCCTCAAAGTAGAGTGTCCGGAAGTGTTTATCTAACAAACAGTTTAAGAGGTATATTTCCCTTTTACAGAGAATCGCACAAAAGAACTCCTCCAAGCCAATCTTCTCTTTGTCCCAATTGGTCGTAAGGCATACAAATATGCTTTGACACTGGTAGATGTGGCCTCTCTCTACAAAGTTGCCACATCATTGACCTCGAATTCAGTGGACGAGACTGTCATGGGATTTACTAACATATATAAGAACGAACCGCTTTTCTGGGCAAGCACGTTGATGGTCGACGACGAGCATGAATACAAAGGGGTATTGAGCAAATTTATGTCTAAGCATGTGGTTCGAGTCCTTGGAGAACAACCAAGCTAACACAGATTGCGGGTTTTCGTCGAGCACTTTAATCGTCGTCTGGCTGAGCGAATGTTCAAGGCGCATGCACAGCAAAAAATAGACATTGGCCATGAAAACCGTGTGTAATCCAAAATTTTGTAAATAATTAAAAGTTCATCTAGATCAAGAGCAAAGTTTTCGTAAATTATTTTTAGTGCTTTCTTGTGAACTCTCTCACTATAACATGCTTTTCCTTTTTGAAACAGAAAATCCATATCTGAGGAAAATAAGAAAAGTATGATAGAACATGGGCATAAACTAGCAACTTGGCTTGAGATATCAATATAAAGTTTCTCAGACAAATAATCACGAAAAATTTTTGATTCGCTTTTTTACAAATACTATTAAAATGATTAGAAAAAGACAGTTAATTATCAAATTTTACGCGTGAGAGTTCAACTTCTTTCACATTTAAAAGTACCCTTTGTTGACGATTGGACAATTCTGATTTAGAGTTTCCTTTAACTCGAAAAAATTTCAATTTTTAAAATAGGCCTTCATTACAAACTTTTTCAAGCTCTTTTGAAATATTTTTATGATAAGTTTTTGGCCTATTTCTTGTGAATAGGGGTAACACTTCTTTTTTTCCCAAGAGTCAGGAAATTTAGCAAATGTGAAGATCTTTTAAAAGATTATCAAAATATATTGGTAATATCATAAGTAATTCAATTTCATTTAGGTGCCTTCGAAAATAGACCGATTTTCTTATGACTTAGTTTAAGAAACTTCAATTTATTAATGTTATTAATGTGAATAACTTAATATATTAGCTACATAAATATTTTAAATCCACAAACGTTCATTGTTTTAGAGAAGTATTAATTTACAAATTTTTCATTAAAATTACAAAGAATTATGTTTCAAACACGATTTTTCGAGACTATGCTAGAGCACGTCTGATAAAAGTAGTAGAGCCAATCATGAGTTTGATTAGAAGATTTTAAAAAACATGAAAAAAATTAAGGAAAACTGAAAGAACATTTCTCCCAACGCACAAATAGGGATATCATTTAACCCCTCAATATATGTCTTCCAACGGACAAATAAGGAGATCACCTAATCCTTAAATAGGAGTCTCCCAACGGACAAATAGGAAGATTTATAATTATTATCATTTAGGAAATCAAGGAAATCAAGACTTGGGCTTTAGGATATGCTTTAAGTATTAAGATTCCTCGAACATCGGGACTAGCCAAAAAGTTTATATCTTGTTAAACACACATCCTAAGACGAAAGCTCTGGAATTCTTTTATTTAAGAAGATAATAAGGATTTATCCTTGTCAAAATAAAAAAATTTTTGAGAAAGGAAGGAATAAAAAAGATGAGATCTTCGAGGATCATGAGAATTTTGGATAAAAGAAGAAAACCGTTATAATTCTTTTATTTAACATAAGGATTTATCTACGCCAATGTTTTTGTTAAAAATAAGAAAAAATTTACTTCCTTCAAAGTTAACCTCTGCCTATTTCTTTTTTAGGAATATAAAAATCTTATTAATGCGCAAGATTTAGTCAAATGAATATTGTTTCTTTCATTATGAAACCTTTTGATATTCTCGTAACTGATGATCCTTTTGAGAATTTAACACACTGCCTCAAAGTCATTTTTGTTGATGGCAAAAAGCATTCCATAGCTAGCCACAGGACTGTATTATCCTTCGAAAAGCACTTCGTAAAGTCTGCTTCCAATAAATCGAATTATTAGGCTGATACTTAATGCAAATTAAACCCTTCTTGTGCTTGAATTTGTTCCTTGATCGAATAATCCTCTAATTTTCGAGGTCGTTTAAATGCGCGCCTTTTTCTTTCATCTTCTTCAAATGTCTCTACGTATGTTTGATTTTATCGCATACTGGCTATGATGGCATATATTATGTTGTTTTATCTATATTATCTATATTATCTATCTATATTATTGATATTATCTAAACCTTGTGTACAGAAAATATTGATTGCATTCTGTTCGTGAGGTTTTCTTTCGACTATTGGAGAGCTTTACAGGAATTTCAAATTTACTAAAAGCCTCTGTGACGAATTAATCTATGAATATGAATTCTCTGGACCTTACTTGCACAAAAAGATCGGTTGATTTTGGGTGTTCCTTTGCTTTGAGCTTTTTATTCAAGCATGTCATTTCCATAGTTGAAATTATTTCACTGCAGTTTTAGGAGCGGAGATATTCAGACCATCGGTTTACTACAAGTCGTTTTAAATTGAAAAAGCTGTACAATGCTGATATGATAGTAAAATGTTCATCTACTTCTTCGATAATATCGATGAAGTCTTTATCAAGAGTTACAACCTTTGACAGAAGCAATTTATGTCAAAGGTGATGGCTTGCAAACCATTTTTTTCCGGACATTACACTTGAATAATCACAAGATTGAGATAACATGCAATTTTGCATCAATGCAAATGCAATTTTGATCAAGTTTTAATGAAATCAATGATTTCTTATGTTGAAAGAGCAGATTTTCCTATATTTAGCATCCGCTTCAAATTTTCACATTTTTATAGAATCAATAAACCGGATAAAAGCACCTTGAGTTTCATCCGATCAGCCATAACTGCGTACAATTCAGAAAAGTTGATGCGAGATGCATGTTTTTTTGCTGTTTTGTCATAATGTGTCTGAAACTGAAATACAAAAGTTTCAATAGTATTTAAGAACAAACCACCTGATAATCCTTGCGCAAGTCTAAACAACAGTTGTCTCACTGAAGGAAGACTATTATCACACAAATATCGGACCAAATTTTAGACAGCTTCGAGCCATTTCATATGTTCCTGCTCCATTCCTTGAATTTCGTTTTCCTGCATTTGTTCATTTATTTTCATTTTATTTTTTTTGATCTAAGCTTCCATATTTCCCTCATAAAACGGAAAGATTTCAGGTCTTGGAATTTTCCACCAAATCCAATTTTCACATTTCTGTTTATGCCAAAGGTTCGACGCGGGAATCAGATGACTTCATCTTTCTCTAAAGAATATTCGAGCCATGGGCGTCCTTCATACAGATTGGCATTAAACTAATAGTTAACAGCAGAAAATAAAGTTTTTCGAAATGATGAACACCACGGCTGATTTGGAGAAGCAATATTCAAATCCGAGTAAGGTGTCAAGGAAGATGATGATGGCGGCACTCTGGTAAACTTTTCTCTTCGGATAACTTTAAAGGAGTTAATATCTATTCTGCATCGTCAGCTTTTATGTTACTTATGTTATTTATGTATATTTATACTGTGGTACACAATTTGGTTGCAGAGGTGGTAGCGATGACGGTGAAGATGGCGATAATTCTTTTAAGGCTCATTTTCTCCTTAAAAAAATTTGATTGCAAGAATATTTTTCATTGACATCATTTTTGAGTTCTCAATTTTTTTTCAAAATAATATGAGGTCACACTAAAATATTTGCATAAGCGGTTTGTTTCCAAGATCGAGATAAAAAGCTAGGCTTATTCATAAAGCTTTCTGGCCCAAATCTTTTTCGAAAAAAGAAAGCAAAATAACCAAATAATTGTTACTTATGTTTATACTTATTGAAGATTATCGCTAGATAAACAAGAACCTTAAAGTTAAAAAAAGAGTTAATCAAATTACTGAACTATTCTAGGTAAGTAAAAATATAATCACCAACTTACAGTAAGTTGGTTTTCGTTTTGAATTTTACTACACAGCATAACAAACATGACACAACATAAATTCTTCTATTTACTTTATCGCGTAATATACACATTCGAAAAAGTACTCAAAGAGGAAGAACAGAAAAATGATATTTTCAGACGAAAACATATCAGAGGGTATATGACCTAAAAAAGTTTGCGCTGAAGATTTTTTCATCTTGCATCCGTTGTTTTGTTTCAAATGATTATTTATCTCAATATTCATTGCATTATACCAATTCAAGCTAAAATTTTTATGATTTCTAAGATTGATCCCTAGATTCTGATAACAGGGGCAGGTTATTCAGCTTGAGATGTTAATGCCCCCTCTACCTGCCCTTGGCTTTGGTACTGTTAATTTCAAGATATCAACTGTGTTTTGGCGCAAGTTTGAATTTTTTGTTATCCTCTAATTATGTTAACAATTATTGTTGATAATAATTATTAATAATTATTCTCCATTTTTGAGATTGCTTAAGTAAGATATCATTAACACTGTCGTTTGCCACAAGAGACTTAAAAAGCTTTCAAAACAATATTTAACTTCGTCGGTAATAGCAGTTTTAGTAGATTTTGTTACTGGGCGAAGCATTAAGTCGTAATAATAATAAAAACGTACGAGATAATACAAAATCAAATTTAATTTTTCCATAATAGCTTATGTATATTCCAATAATATAAGTTCATTTCTTGGTTGAAATAAAATTTTTTTTCTCCAACTAAAACTTTCACACCTTTATTGAAAAATGAATGCAAAATTTTTTTATAACATATTTTTAAACAATTTTAACAGTGTATGAAAAACACGTCCGCTTTCTACAATGATCAATCGATAAGAAAAATAATTGAATAAGCCAAATTCGCTTGGGGAGAAAAAAACTTTTGTATATCATTTGTATAATAAGTCAAAACTAGCCTACCTTTCATTTAAATCAAAAGAAGAGAAGAAAAAAAAAAAGACATTTAACACATAAAATAACCGATCACCATAGGTACTTTTAAATGCTTTAGGAATTATTTCTATTTATTCCTCTACAATAAATCTATGTTTATATTCTGGTAATATTTACATATTATATGTATAAATATTTGTAAATTCGAATGTATTAGTCTTCTTTATTGTATTGATTCAATCTGTCCATGGTCGAGCTAACTCAAAAAATAATCAGTTTGAATAATTTTTTGAAATAGAGTCATAACCAAATAACTCAAAATAAAATAAAATAAAATCAGGTAAAAGCTAATACCCCTAAAGGGGAAGGTCCTTCAAAAATTTGGTTTGGGAAACTTTAAATTGTTTACGTTTAATTTTGTGGTAAACTTAATGAAGAATCCGAATCTGAAACAAAATTAAAAAGTCTTTTTTACTTTCAAGGTATTAAGGGTTTTGTCTGTACACCTGCTTGAAAGTTTCTATTTTTCTGCTAAATTTCTGTCAGTTTTGCTGCTTGTTTTTAATGTCTATAAGCAAATTTCCAACACCACTATCAATGCAAAAAAATGTACTAAAGTTTCAAGAAAGATTTCAAAGCGTTTTGTATTTATAGTGTAATATTTATAAAATGGTTGATGCTAACAAGGACCCTGACAGGGTTAAACAGTCTATTAGACGTGATAAAAAGAAAAGAGGGTTTACTAGAGGCACAAGACAAGAAAAAGCTGTAATAAATAATGTAAATAGTAATGTAAATAATGACGTAAATAATAGTTTTCGACCGGTTGCAGTAATATTATTAGATATAACGACACTGTTTTACAGAAAAAAGTTATGCCTCTACGTCATGCCTCGGCCACCAAAGCTATCCAGCGTAAAAATTAATGGTTCATTGTTGATGTGGACGTGTTATCACATAATATTTTTTTAATTGTTATGTCTTACAAAAAACAGGTGTATCTAACGGAGAATGGATCAATGAAAAAAAGAATTTCATCAAATTTATCTGCGATATGTGCTTGTGGATACGAGTTAAATTTTGAAACTATGATGTAAAGAACCGCATAGTTTATACCACTTGACTAAGGCCACTCTTGTCTTGAAAAATTTACTTCTCTTATAGACATGCCACAAACAATGACAAAAATAAATACGATAAGCTTTTCAATAATCTGATAAACTAAACTATATTGATCATTTTCAAAAGCGCATTTGTTCTCGCTGCCTCAAATTGAAAAACTCAATTAAGGAGCTAAAGGAAAAGGTCCTCTGACCAAAGCAACAATTGATCGTCTCCAAAACTGTATTCCGTCAATATAATGGGAATTTTGATGATATGAGAGTACTACCATTAGCCAGTTTACTTCATGATGCTTCCTCCAGACAGAAAAATCGCCACTACCCTCGTTGTCCTACTGGAAAGTTAACTTGTGTAAAAACAATCGAAATGCTGCAAACGGTACAAGTAAATATAAACTTTGTCTTGGTCTATATATTGGTGTAGAAATTAAGTTGAAATCACTGTATATAGAGTTAACATAAGATAGTTAAACAAAAATTTCGGAGAGTATGCCCAAAACAAAGTATGTCTCTTTTACCCAGTTAGAGTTTGATGTCAATGATGCGGTAGGAACATTTAACATTGGCCGCAAAACAAGGATTTTAATCTTTGAAAAATGGCAAATAATACCGTGGAACTTTACACCTAAATGATGTCAAAAAATATATAAGAAGCGATTAACTTTTTGCAAAATCGTGGAGAAAAAACACGTTCAGAAATTTTATGAAGACGGAAGTATAAAAAATATGATAAACATGAGCAAAAAGAAGGCAAGGGTTATATGTTTATAGGTTTATAGGTTAACAGTTATAGATTATAGGTTATAGGCTAAAGGGTTATATATAAGAGTTATTATTGTGATGATTTATAAAAAGATATACATGGAACAATATTTTTAATCTTTTTACATTTAAATGTGTTTTTTCCTCAAAATCAAGTTTTTTGGAACCTCTGGTGAAATAAATCAGCAAGCAGTTCATCAAATTTTCGGGAGATATTTTATATCTTAATTCCCACAAAACATACATATTAATTTAAAAAAAACTTTTGAAGTTTTTTTGACGAGTTAAAATTTTCACTAACTGTTTACCCTAAAAATCAAGATGGTTACTGCAAGCTTAAAAAAAATTTTTGATAAAATTTGTAGGTACTTTTTGTGGGCCCATTCTATATGAAAAAGTGTGCAAAATATTTTATCTGTGTGAACTAATAGCAGATTGGATGTTTTACCGGAATATTTAATCAGTGTATTTTACTTTTTCTTGACAACCGATAACAATCGCAACCTCGTATAATTTTTTGATAAAAATATAAACATAACATACTTATTTTTTGTCAACAAAGCTTTTGAAAAAAAGAAAAATGTTAGGGATTTCTCCCTTAAGGTGGACTGAAATTAGAGTTTTGCCGTTAAAAAAGAGTCAATTTTTTATAATGCAGACAAGTTTGTTGCTGTTTAAAATTTATAGAGTAGTAATTTTCTGGTAAGTTTAGTGCTAGTGAGTAGAAAAATTTTCTAAGAAGAAAAATTCATATCAGTTTTTTTCACATCTTTTATTTAAATTATTCTTCGTGTGGCTATCCACCAGCACTTTTGACGGTTGTATGTAAAAAATAACATAGCCAGTGCTCCAGCTCATACCTGAGATCTTAAACTGAACGCTCCATCCACTGTAATATGGTTCCACATCAATAAATATTTTAAGTTTTTAGTTATTTGCAATTACGTCAAAGTTGCCACAAATAAAAACATAGTTAAAATCGTTTCATTCCTTTTTCTTCAACTGTTTCAATGAATACTTTTATTTTCCGTGTCATTTAATTTTTGGACCAAAACTTAAGAGAAATAATCAAACAGTCGAAAGTTTGTTAAATTAGGATCAACAAAAATGAATCAGATATCAGAGAAAAATATGGAAAAATAGGCACGAATTTAGGCACGAGTTTCACCTCAAATTTCGCCTCGAATTTTCTGCGGAATCATTAAAAGAAAAAAATTCCTTACTAAAAAGAATTTTTAGTAATGGGCTCCAGCTGCGAAGCTCACAACGTTAGCTTTTTTTGCTTTCGCAAATGATAATGCATTTAAGAATTTCAGTATTAATAGCACAAAAATAAAAGACACACTTTGTGTGCCAAACATCAATCAGTTACCAAACAGTATTTGATTGAAACATAAAACCAAATTTTCACACAAATGATGCTAAATGAAGGTATGGAGCTGATTTAATAATTAATTTTTTTTCATGCGAGATTTATTCTATCATTTAATGAATGCCGTATAGAGGAAATATGCTAGTAAATGAGAGGAATCAATAATTAAAGACAATGAGAGAATAGGGACGAATGCCAGATGATACAAAAATATATAACCTTGAAGCGCGATTTTTTTATTTTCAAATATATTTTGTTAAAGGGCTTCAAGCGTTTTTAAAGAATTGATGAATATGGCAGAAAACACAGATTTTATGTCAAGATTTTCAGAGGATCAGTTAAGAGAATTTAACGATGCGTTTCATTTGCTAGACAAGGATCATAATGGTACACTTATTTTTTTTTCTTAGAATTGTTAATATAAGGCAGATTGGTATTAAATTTATCTGTTTGGATATCTTTTGGCTGGTTCAAAAACAAAACTATTTTCTGCTAGTCGTTCTTAATTTTTGCGAAGGCTCGAGAATCTGGTAATTAAAACTTATAGCACTTGCTTACTCAAATGAAAATATTTTAATGCTTCGCTGATAAAAAAAATGTGTTGATATATTCTAACTTACTGTTGCTTATTGCCATTGTTCATTAATGTAAAGGAGTATATGGTTGATACATAGGCGCAGGATTAGGTCTGGTGCTAATTTATAATTTAAAAAAAAAATGTGTCTAGATGTTTTTATTTGATTTAATGTATTAATATTTTATTATCGATCTCATTGTGTAAATAGCCTCCCAAAAATCTTTTTTCCAAATATGGCCTTTGTTTAAAATCTTTTTTTACTTGATTTTATTTATTTATTTATTTTTTTTATGTTTTACGATGCGTATTAACGCCACGAAAATTCATACTTTGATTTCTTCATAGATTGAAAGTTTTTTATACGTAATTTGTATTTAAACATTAGGTAACAGTACTTTAGTGTGTTTTGATATATTAGTTGGACTCAATGAGTTTTTTAGGTGTGTTTATTTTGAAGGTCTTAAAAGTATTTTGGTCTTTACATGGAATAAGGTGAAACCTATAGCTAACCTATAAGTTATAAGTTACTTCTTTACACTCGGTAGAAAATTTGACTTCTAGATTTATTTAAAATTTGATGTAATTACTTAATCTCTACCTAACTCAGGGATAGTTTAAATTGTCTTAAAACATTTTTCACAGTAATTGACAATGGACGATAAAACTTCCGCAAATAAAAACACATTTAAATTAAAACGACT
>JAUZNK010003118.1:0-11084 GCA_035046665.1 Euphysa ruthae | reverse complement strand
CAATGAAAATAAGACTTTGGCTTTTCTTGTGCTTATCCCTGCTATCAATACCTGTTTTTTAAAATATTGTGGTATGCTGTAAAATTTTTTTTTTAAGCAACCTTCTTAACATTTATTTTGTAATATTTTTATTGATAGTGAATAAATACTTACTTACTTACTTCACTTTCATCGTTTTAATAATTGTCAACAAGATGGTAATTTCGTAAAACTGAAGTTAGACATTTCTTTTAAAACAATTATATTTCATTCTGACAGCGGATAATTTTTGCTGTTTGAAATTGAATACATTAAGTTAATTTTAATAATAATACGATGGCTTGGCATTAGAGAAAAACATAAAATAAGGACCACCATCTTATAAGCACTTTCTCAAACGTTTGTAAATATGGAAATATCTTAAAAGTACTTGCTGAGTAAACAAAGAAGATTTATATTATTTAAAATATATGAGAATCTTCATAAGATTCATAGGTGTACAGGCTATTAGGCTCTTATTATATGATAGTAGAATTAAAAAATGGTTACCTTATCCATTCCAGACGCCATTCGTTTCACCATCTTAATATGCCCAATGGAAAGATTTAACTATCTTACAGCCAATCGAATACTTCTTTCCCAATCAAAAAGAAATTCTCTTCCAATCAAAATTGTACAAGTGTATTTTCAATTAGCAAATTCTTTTAAGTTTATAGCACCTAAATGAGAAGTTGTGGAGATAAAAACAATCACTTGAGATTCTTTCAGTTTTTAAAATCATCCTAACATATGTAGAAAAGGCTATATCCTCTTACTTTATTCCCGAAAGTGTATTTAAACATTGACTGAAAACAGAAATTACCATTATTTTGGTCATTCTTGAGGTAGTTGGGATTTTCTTTAGGTCAAGTTAGGTCCATTCCATTGCAACCTTAGCGACGCTTCAGAAACTGTATCTCAAGATTTTTTCTACTATATATGCTAATTTGTGCAAATATGGGATCGAATAAACATTATAAAAGTGATAGAGCTTATAAGAGAAGGTCTTATAAGCAGCCAAACTAAAGCAAAGATCAAGGTCACGTACTGCCGCCGCCATAGATGGACTAAAACAGAAGGATATGTCCCGGGTACGTGAGATGAACCAGAAGTCAACAGCCCCCTGTAAAAACCCAAAAACAAAAGTATGAGCCAAAAGAAAGAGATATTCTGACAAATGTAATTAAAAGGAAGAGGTGACATATGCTAGAGGAGAGTATTCTATTTTTATTTTGTACATTTTCCATACACAATATATATTTCTTTGTATATTCTTTAAAAAGCTTTAAATGTGGTTTTCTTAGAATGAAATTACGCGAACTTCTAAAATTTACAGGAAAAAAAAACTTGGGAAAAGCTTTTGACCTGAAATTTTTTACAGCATTTTTTTATTTTGCAGAGCTGAGATGAGAACGAAAATGTTTATTTTATAAATATATCAGTGATTTTTAGATATAATTGTTCATGACACAGGCTTTAAACCATAAGATGTGAAATGAAAATGGTCATCATTAAGAAAAAGATTTGAATTACATACCTTACCATGATAGCAACATGGAAACTTAGTAATTTGAATTTTTTTTTTTTTTTTTAGGATTTTGTTCAGAATGATTCAATGACACAATTGCAAAAAACACAAAATTAAAGTAAAACAGCAATTTTTAACAAAAAAAAATCTTTTGTTATAGTAACTCTATAAATAACGTTAAATGCCGGGATTTATTTATGCAAGGAGCAATGATAGTTTAAGACGTAAAGAGGAGCCAAATATTACTTTCCAAACATGAATTAATCTTCATTTTCAAAAGATAACGAAATAGCTCTTTAATTGTGTAACCAAAGTATTAACTAACCGTTTCAGTTCCTACAATTTGCGAGAAATATAAATTCCGTTTTGAAAAAATAACTTATTAAATAAAACCATGACTGAAACATCAACATTACATGTTTGATAATAAATAATTGTTTAACACCGTTTCCTGGAACATCAGGATTTACTCACGCGAGGGGATTGCTAATAGCGATTTGTAAGTTGAGCTGAAAATTTTATTCCAAGCGTGAATAAATCTAATATTCAACAAGAATGTTATCAAATCACTGCTCTAATTATATCATGAATTTTAAATATTTGTTTTTCTGGAAGATTTAAAACAATTATTGTAAATCAAAAAAACTTCAATTGAGATTTTCAAACCTAACACGCTCTGGGTTTCTCAGTCAAATATACCCAGGGTGGGCGTGGTAAAACTGCGATGCCTAAACATAGTATTTACTCGAAAAGTAAATTTATCTATTTGCATATGTAAGAAAATGACGAAAAGTTCGTATCCTAGATAATACGCTGAAACGAAAAAAATAGAAGAGAGTTTCTTATTCATGAAAGCAGAGATGCGATTGGTTGATTATGTCAGAAAATGTTTTTCGTACATGTTCTAAGTCGGATATTAATTTGATGAAACTTAGCTAAATAGGTTTCTGGCATTATCAAATCGAAATAATCTCTTTACCATAAACTAAACTGTAAAAAGTTATGGACCATTAAACTTAAACAAACAAAAAATACAGAAGCTGATATTTTAGTTCGCCTTGCAAGGTATTGGTTTTGATGACTAGCTGAAGGTAGCAGTCCACAAACTTTGAATAAAAGTGAATTTAGTTTCCTGACATCAATTTTTACCTAGCACTCCTTTCATTGTGACGAAGATGGCATTTAGCAACACCTTGCTTTATTTACAGGTACATATCAATAAAATCAAACTAACTGTTCCGTTGACAGGTAGGTAGGTTTTTATTTGACGTGGTACAGTTAGCAAATAGTTATATTTCCAGTTCAGGCACTGGTTAGAACCATAACCACCTTCGATCACTACCGCTAAGCATCAGATCTTGGCACACATCTCTACGATCTTTTTTATAGTTATTATGATAGAATGCTGGGCTGGCACTACAACCGTACGTTAAGGTAACACATAAGCTCGTAATTAAGTGGTAGTCTAATTGATAATTACTGGTGTCCTAAATAAGAGAGGTATCAGCATGTGAAGCTCACATGCTAACCTTTGTACAATAAAAAATCTTTTTTTAACAACAATATTTTAGAAAATATGTCAATCATAAATTCAGATTAACAAATGAATATTAAATTATTTGATTAACTCCCTATTGGGGGCTGGAACCCTTGTCTCTGCCGTGATTGACAAAGATGACTTTACTGATTTAAATAAACTTATTCTTTTATAAGTAATCAGGCACAGCGGAGCGCTCTTTGTCATAAATAGCCGAGGTCGGGGTTCGAGCACTCGAAGATAATTGAACAGGGAGATAATTGAATAATTTCCTATTTCTATATTAATCAAACAATTATTTGAGTATATATTTGCAAACAATTATTTGCGTGAAAACAATATTTGTAAAGTGTTATTAATTGTTATTAATTGACAAAAAAAAAAACAAAGTTTCATAAAAAGAATTCGATGGAAAGCGTTTTATTTCTAAGATAATAAAATAACTCTTTGACTTAAGAACAAGAAACAACCAGCCTCACCACAGTGGATTGAGTAAAAAACTAGAAACACACTTCACTAGATTGAATTTAACAGGACTTCCAGCCTATTTCAAAATAGTTTCAAAACAGAATTTTGTTTCGAAAATTATATCGTACAAGAATACTCTAGTATTTACAGAAAAACAGCCAGCAGCAGTTATGATGAGCTATCTAATATAAAAAAAAAAAAAATACAAAAACAAAGCCGAAACAAGAGAATTCAATTAATTAATTTTTATTTTAATTAGTAGCTATTATAATTATAATTATTAATATTAAATATTATATATTTAATATTATATTAAATATAATTATTGCTAATTATTATTAGCCTCGATTAACCTCGATTAACCATGAGTAAAATTAGATGAAACACACGATCAAAAGTCTGGCGAGGTGCTACTCATTAACGCCTCATTAAGCAAATTCAATTTAAATCAAAGCAAAAAACCATTTGTAAAATTTGTAAATTTACTGTAAAAATAATGACTGCCCAAATAATTTGCATGAGCTAATGTTTAGAATTGAACTCGGCCGACAGGAGTTTTATGCGATGCGCTTGACGAAATCAGAACCAAGGTTTAAATAAGTAGAATTTTCTAGTGTCGCCAAAATGAAAGCATCTGCCGGATACGTTCCAAATCAGTTTGGGCAGAGCAACTAAAAACTAAATTAATAGAAACCAGTGGGATTCAGTGACATCATTTATCAGTCTATGTTCGACAAAATGCTAAAGTTTTCCTATAGAAGTCGAAGCTTGAGATTACTGGCTTGTTTAACAAAAGTTTAAACAAGCTAATAATGACTGAGAAAAAGTAATGGAACATTATTTCATCCAGACATCTTCACTTAAAAGAAAACAAAGGCACGTTAGCAAAACACATCTTAATTAGAATCTAAAGTGGCAAACACGAATGACCAAAAGGCATGTTTTTTTTTTTTTTTTTTTTTTTAAGGGCAAAAAAAAAAAAATATTACTCGTTCACACTGATCATTATTATGGTACTTTTACAGATTATTTTCGATACACCGAAGCAGCAGATACATCAAAAATTGTCAAATATATAATACAAATTTTTTTTTCGATGAATGTAGCTTAGCAATTAGAACACTGCTTATCTAAACCATATGTAGGGTTCGATTCCCCACCATGAGACTAATGAACTAGTTTGTATTCACTTAGCGAAAAATAAACCTGCACCCTATAAAAAGGGTGCAGGGTGCATTTATTCCATTTGCATGTGCAGGGTGCATGTGAATTGACAGAATATCATTAAAAATAAGATAGAGTGAGTTTTCAAAAATATTTCCAAAAATATTTTCAACAATGTTTAAAAACACCATTTCCTCTAAGATTGGTATTTTCTTATAACTTAAAAATTGTTTCAAAAATTACCAACCAATGTAAAACAAATTTAATGAATATATACTCAAGAAAACCATGATATAAAAGTATACAATTTCCATGGCCCTCAACACGCTGAACAATTTTCTTTCAAAAAAAATGTAAAAGCATCCAAACTATTATTGCGAAAGCAAAGAAAGCTGGAGCACGTTTGGCAGTGACGCGGAAAATTTTCTACAGTAAGGAAACTTTTTTTTTTCTGATTCCACAAAAAATTTGTGCATAAATTCGTGCCTAAATTTTGCTGACTCCGCCGAAATTCGTGCCTTTTCTTCATATTTACTCTCGCCTTTCCCATTTCTTCATTAGTAATATTTGAGCAGTAGAGAATAATTCAACCGACACAAAAGTTACCAAATCATCTTCAAATCAAAATTAATTTCAATACTGTCCACAGAGAATTTCAATCAAACATTGAACATAAAACCATAAATATTCCCTTCAAATTTTCTCACGCATAACTGTTTTATAAGCAGTAAGTTAAATTGAAATTGATATTAAATCAATTTTAAAAATATTGTTAGCTAAAAATAAAATTTAACTAAATTTATAAAACAAAAAACATTTTTTTTTTTTTTTTTTTTTTTTTTTATAAACAATTCTTCCAATAGATCAAAACCAAATTACAAGTAATTTCGGTACTGTCGAGTACAGCTTTATTGTATATTAATCATTTGTAGCGAAAGAAAATTTGTTGCTTGTTGAATTCTGTTGCAATTTTCTTCTATTATCAATTATCATATACCATTTTTAACTCTGGCTTGCCAACAAGCTTGCCAGGCTTTTGTAAACCTTTACATATTGATTTCAATTATCTAAAGTAATACTTTGCATGAAAAAACGCTGGATTAAACACACTTATTTTTTCCTTATTTATTATCTATCTCGTATTCAAAACCACACACAAAATCACAAGCTATCAATAAACTTATTCAAGAATCAGCTAATAAAGATTTAAGAAAATGGTCGCATTTGCAAATTTGTAAACTAAATTTTAAAAATGACTTCGTAAACAATAATGGCTTTTTTTCATCAGTGTAAACAGTAACCATATATGATATTTTGCAGGTTTAGAGATTAACAAAAATAACCAAAGTCGTAAAAAGGTAATGTAGATAGGAAACTACATTAGACGCAGAATAGAAAATTCTGAAATTTAAAAAATATATCCTTAGAGAAATTACCAGGCGTTAATCCTGTTAATAACTCGCTTTCTCAAACTTTTCTTTACAGGATGATGCAGTCCACGTTGCAATACCTTTGCATATATAAGTTATGAAGTTACATCTCATCTCTCGATACCTTGGTATATATAACTGTTATGAAGCTGCAACCCACTTTTCGATTGATTTGCATATATAACAGTTACCAAGTTCCAGGTTTAATTCTCGATACCGTCATTCATATACCAGTTATGAAATCGCAGCCCACCTCTCAATACCTTCGAATGTTTAACAGTTATGAAGTTGCACTCCGTTTCTTGATATCTTTGCATATATAATAGTTATCAAGTTGCAGTCCACTTCTCGATACTCTCTTTGTATATATGTCATGCAGTAAATTATTCTTTCTTCGTTTTACTAAAATTATCACTTTTAACTTTTTCGAGAAAAAACATTCAAATTAACTGTTGCAAAAAATGGAAGATGTCAGTACTTTTTTTGGCAAAAAAATTGTCATTTTCGGAAAAAAAACTGTCTTGTTCAGGATTAATTTCGTAAATTCTTTGCATTCTGCAATAGGTTTTGGATCAAATCTTTTATTAGTGAAAATCTTTCAAAAAATTTTGATTGCAGAAAATTTAGCATTTGGCAACAAATTTCTTTTCTGAAAACACAACGCATACAACCGTTTTGGAATTTTGAAGTAAACAACAATGAAATTTTGAAATAAATTAAAACTATCATTCTTCATGCCATAGTACTCGACCAAATTTTGCAACTTGAGAATGATGCAAACCGTAGATGTTTATCTCTAAAAAAGCTGTTTTATGATTTTTTAGTTTATTTATTGCTCTAATTGTGAATCAACAGTCGATTTCCCAGCCACATCCAGGTTGATTGGATTTTCTGAATCACATTTTCAAAACATTCATCCCTGGCTTTTTGAATTCGAAATTTTCACTTACTATTTTAACCTAATCTAGTTGAATAAGTTCTGATCAATAATTAACATCATCATGCATAAAACTTAAAAAATGTGACTAATATATTGAATATATGATAAGCCAAACTATGTCTCGATATGAAAAACCATATTATGCACCTAATTGTCAGATAAATCCATTTAATAATCATCTATGAAAGATTTTAAAAATTAAACGCATTTAAAATTATATAAAATTTTGTTATTATAAAGCCTGACTACTTTCAATATCGTGTTTCACGATGCTGTCAACATCGAGTTTTACACAATTACTGTGTTTTATACAATGTCAAATAGATTGTGCAAATATTGCGTATTCAATATTTAAATCAAACCAAACTTTGTCTCTCTTATTAAAAATATTTTCACGAACTTGTTTTTAAAACCTAGTACAATAAACGAATGAATTGTTATACTAAATGGATTCTTATTTAAATAGAAATATTTCATTTCTCTAGATCTAAATTTTAGAATTGGAAACAGGAACGACAAAGGTTGTTTTTACTGTACTTACTGTAGTTAATAGGAATTACTACAAAACTATGCCAACATTTTTTACAAAGAAGCTTAGCTAGGTTTTGGTAGGTTTAAGGGGCTAACCCCCTCAAAAATCATCAAATTTGTGATTTTTTGAAAATAAGTATACATCCAGAATTCACTTTTCCGAGTCTTTTTTCTCATAAAAAAAGCAGAAATATCATATTTAGGTATTTTTGGCACCTAGGGTATAATTTTTTTTCACTAGTTTCCCGATGTAGTGTTAAATCAGCGCTTTTTGGACCCCTAAAATTGCCATTTTCTTAAAATTTATTCTTGAGAGAACATGGGTATTAAGTTGTGTGTGACTCGATTGATAAAACATGTGGCTGATCGAGACAAACTAGAAAATACAAACATCTTCATCCAACAATATATGAGCACGAGATTTTGAAAACTAGTGAACATGCCAAAATCTTGCAGAGTAAAAGTACGAACTAATAAAGCAAATAAACGAAAAGGAATTTATAGAAATAGCAAAAAGTATGTGAAAAATGGTGTAAATAATGTTGGTAATGATAAAAATGATGTAAATAAAGATGTGTATACTGAAATGATGTCTATACAACCAAAAATCAAACCAACAGACAGCATCTGATAAAAAAGTCAAACCTATTGAAATTTCATCTTCCAATCCTCAAAATAACATTAAAGAAAACCGAATCATTGACATGGAAACCCTTTCATTGGTCATTGATATGCTAAGCTGCCTATCATGTAAGACAGTCAACTCGATAAAATTATGAAAAATTTATTCCAAGAAAAAAGGACTTACGTCCTTTTTATTATTTTAGTGCAATAAATGCAGCTATTTTATTAAATCGTATACATCACAATTGTTGGATAGTAGTTTTGACATAAGCATAGGAGATGTATATAGCATGAGGGCTTCTGGTCAAGGGTATGCTGTTTTAGAGAAATATTTGTCATTGATGAACCTTCCAAAAAAAATGACGTCAAATAAAATTATGACAAAATTGTAAATAAATTGGTTTATGTGACAAAAAGTGTTGTTGAATCTTCAATGCAGGATGCCTGTGAAGATTTGCGACGAAATTCCCTTGGTATTGTAGACTGATGTGTCAGGTGATAGAACATGGCAAAAGCGGTGGGGTTTTTCGTCCCTAAATGGAGTAATGACAATGATAAGACGATAAAAATGATAATAAAGGAGCAAAAGGTTATGAAGCAGGTGCATCCTCATCTATATATGACATATTTTGATAATGTTTGTTGTTTGAAGTTGGTTTTGTCTTGTCATTTCTTTATGGTGTTTTAGTATTGTAGTTTTTAAACTTTAAACTCGTTTATCTCAAAACTGTGTTTTCAGCGATGTTGGCTAAAATATCTCAATAACCTCTTTGTCAAAATTATTGAAATTTTCAGGGTTTATTCAGATTGATGGGATCTGTGTTTTAAGTGAAACAGTTTTTTAAATAAGGTTATCAGATTTCAGCTTTGCGATGCAGAAAATCTAAAAAAACAGCTTTTTTAATTTTATGAGATTGACCTGTCACTGGTAAAAATAAGAGGGATTAATAAGAAAATCTTTTCACTTCAAACGTAGATTGTAACATTATCTATCCAAAAATTTTATTATTTTCCCTAGTTACCGGTTACCATGGCAACAAGTAACAATTTTTTTTTTTTTTACCCAATATTATCTATTTGTTATATACTATCATATTATAACAAAATAACCCTTAGATTATGTCTTGTTCTTGAAATAAATTTTTGAGGGGGTTAGCCCCTTAAATCAACAGAAATAATGTACAGTAAAATATCATAGAACAGATATTTATAGTATTTAGTAAATATTTCGAGGTTCCGATAATTAATTCATTTTTTTTTTTTTTTTGTTATCACTTAGCTAAAAAGAACGAATTTCCATTTCAAAAAGAAGCAATCAAAGATCATTATCAGTCTTAGTCACATTGTATAATTATCAAACGGTTTTTTCGTATTTTCTTAAAAAAAATTTTACCACTGAAAGTACATAATAAGCAATAATTTCACAATTTTGGTGTCGTTAGAGTTTTTTCTAAGTTTTCGGAAAAGTTACTTTTTTGACAGAGATTGTAGACTTTAATTTGTCGCCGCTTTATGAGTAAATGTCTGTTTGCCGTCAGCAGTGTGAAAAATTATCAAGAATCATTTAATACAATGTTTACCAAAACAACAATTGTAAATCATTTCAGATTTTCCCATGGCTTTTAAGATAAAATATGTATTTTTAAAAAGCTATGAGAAACCTTGAGTAGCTTGTAGTATTGCCAATAAAGGCAAAATGATCGACTACTAACGGTTTGTATTAAATTTTTTAGAAAAATATAAAGTTAGTATTTTTTTATTTCTTACAGCTCTCTAGCCTTTATTTAAGGTCAAATTTGTCAGAAAAAAAATAGGCACATCGTAAGTAACACGTGGAAAAAAATGTGTCTTCATAGATTTTCTCGTTATAAATAGATATGAAAATAATTTATAGCTACATTTACATTTGATGATTTTTTTGAGACACTTTGTGAATTACAATAAAAAAAACTTTTCAGTTATCTGCTGGCGCATAAATTCACTCCGGGTGAGGATTAACAGCGCTTGGTTGAATTTTTCTAATTATGCCCTGAACTTCAAAGTAATGGGTGCATAAAAACAAAAAATATTTGGCGCCCTTTAAGATAATCCTTTAAATGTGGCTGCTGTTATCAGATAACAAAAACATTAGCACCATTGTAGCAGCAATATTTATTAGTTTAAATTTGCATTATCAAATTATTTACCACGGCAAAATTAAGGTTTAAGTTACATTATTTAAGCGGATTAATGGTTCCAGGCTAATGACGCTTCAAGTAAAATTTCACATGACCTCTGAATGTCTGGATGATTTTTTTTTTTTTTGAAGGGGATAAGTTATTGAAAAATTTATACAATTACAATTGCTGTTCTGCAATCATGCTTTGTTCTTTTCCTAATATGAAATATCTCCTTGTATGAGAAATAGATAATTCAACACCACACGCAAGGCTTTAAGGTGCCGATAACTCAAAAGGTTGTTTGTTTTTTAAAACGATGAAATGAATGGACAGTAGTTTAAATGCGTCAAAATTAATTGTACGTTAATCTCAGTTGTTAAATAACACCAATTTTTATTTTGAAAACGATGCTTTTTGAACACAGTTTTATTAGCTTCATTGAGTTGTTTAGTAAAATCAAGCGTAACATCTAAAAACTTTACAATTTTAAGTTTTATATCTTTACAGTTTCTACGACAAAAATTTGCTTGAAATCTTGAGGGATTAAAACCATAGAGTTGCCACAAAACCGTTTAGAAGAAATCTCACGCTCTTGATTAAACTCTCATTACTTTATATATTTGAGCTGATCACCCCCTACCCATTGAGGGACCACAATGAAAATAAGGCTTTGGCTTTTCTTGTG
>JAUZNK010003117.1:0-11084 GCA_035046665.1 Euphysa ruthae | reverse complement strand
TATCAAAACTATTATAGACGTGACCCGTGTATGTACTACTGCAAAGATGTCTCGATACTAGAAAACTTGAGCATCCTTTCTTTATATAAAGTCGATATACAAAATATACACAATCTATAATTATAAGCAATTAATTCAGACTTTTAAAGACGTTAACGCAAATTTTTGAAATAGACCAGTTTACTGTTGAAGTAATAGTGAGTTCAACATGTTTGACTGATTTTAGTGTATCAAGAGCGGACAATATCTCAGCATGGAAAGAATACCATTTGCTCTACATAATCTTGCTGCTATTTCATTACAGTATGTTTTTTTAAGAAAAGCGCTGCACTTAAATAAATTCGGGTGATGATAACCGGTAGAATGAAGAGAGCGTAGAGATGACCAAAAAAGTTCAATAACATGGAACTTAGATTTGTAACTGCAAAATCTTTTGTTGGTATTATTTCAGTGTATATCACCATCTCACCGAAATGAAGCGAATGCGAGAGCAGCAGGAGTTTGAGAGAATATTCAAAAATTCAAAGAAAGAAAAAAAACGGTTGTGATTGTGAGGGTTGGGATAGTAGATGAGGGATAGGATGAAAACCCTACGTATGAAAAAATAGCTAATGTGCGGTTGATTATTTTAACACTTTCGATTTAAGTTCATTTTTCTTGGTAACAAATGCACCAGGGAGTAGTGCATTCAACAAAGTTGAAAGAAGAATGGGTCTTCTTAGTAAAGATTTGAGTTGTATTATACATGAGCACAGAAATTTTTTAACACAGCTTGATGACAGAAGAGAAACCTTGACCCTAAATTTTAACTGAAAAACTTTGAACACACTGGAAACGTCTTAGGTGAAATTTTTAGTGTGATAATCATTGATGGCTATCTAGTAATAGCGGAATACATTAGCAAATGAGGCATCGGAGATCACTAATGATGAAGGTAAAATATCGAGATCAGTCGCTATGAGATGTTGTAACGATTTGACAACGTAACAAGTTCTTTATGTCATCCTTAAAAAATGCTGCAAAGGATATATTTTTGCAACCTCCGTTCTCCATATTTCAAAGTCTCGATAATGGATTGATATGGACAAGACTTTATAAAACGAGTTGGTTTCTAGTTTTGTATCAAAAAATTTCCATGAGTGGCATGATCCCAATATTCGTTCAGAGAAAATGTCCTCCGGGAATCCCCATTCAAACCGGCTGTTAAAGAATCTAATTTGAAAAAATCACATTTGTTTAATTTGCGGGATCAAAATGATGCCGATGCACCACCGGTCTTATTCATATCAACCCACTATCGAGACTTTGAGAGATGGCGAGTGGAGGTGGTAGAAGCATGTTCTTAAACAAAATTTTTTTTATGATGACAAACACTGCTTAGAACATTTATAACGTTATCGTAACAAATGATCTTATATGGAATGATCTCCATATAAATATATTTAGCTATATATTTTTATCTATATATAAATGCGCAGTTTTATAATTAATATATTATTCATATTAATGTTAAAAATGATGGTAAAATTTTTAGGGCTTTTAGGATAATTTTTTTGCTTTTGGTAAAAAATAATAATACAAATTTTATAACAAAATTACGCAATAATGGGTTTCAACTTAAATACTGAGATACAAATGCAATAATGAAATAATGTAAAGTAAAAGAAAGGACTTCCAGAAGGTCTCTGACCTTATCATAGAGTGCTGTTTAGAAATTTATTCGTAGATGAATTTAAATCGTTTGGCAGAACCTTAGTCACATTACAATTGGATAATAGTGTAATGTTTTTAGACCAATTTATAAATACCAGTGTTTCTAAAACTCCGTTTTTTAGTAGTTTTGTCCAAGGTTTTCCCTGATATGTTATAAATGGGGAAAAAGTAAAAATATTTTTCAACAAAAATTTATTTAATATCACAAGAAATATCTTGACAGGAAGTCAAAGACGATGTATGTTAAGGTAGCCTAACAATCTTTCATGAACCTCTTTGTAATTATAAAGAAATATTAAAATTAGGAAGTAGATTGTTTAAACTATAAACAAAAATTTTAAAACAAATTGATGCAAAAATCAATAGATATTGTATTAAATGTTTAAATATAGAAAACTATAATTAAAATCTCTCAAACTTTTATTCGGAAAACCGTTTCACAGTTTTGGACCTCTGTAACCTATAGAAAACTCCTTTAATTTGGAGTTTATAAATGGAGTTTAAATTTATTATAATCTTTATCAGATTTTATGTTTAGGTTTTGGCGCAAAAACTTTTCAAATAAGGTATTTAACAACTTTAGGTGAAGTTCCGCGGTTTAAAGCGTCGCGTAAAAATTAAAACTTGGTAAACATTTATTTGGTAGATGTTTAAAACATTCATTTCGAGCATTAGTGCTTTAGAACTTTCATATTTTCCCTTTAAAGTTTAAAATTTCTTTTTCTGAAGTTTAGTAAGATTGTTTGATACGTACTCCCCAAGCGATACTTGCATAACATAAAATATTTTAATTTTCGTGATGTCAAATTTCGAGAAACCTACACTTATATATCATTACTACTGCCTTAGATAGTTAAGTTTGAAATTTTTATATGGCTACTCCAACTTAAGTTTTGGTCAATCAACACTCCTAGAAACTGTCAATTTGTCTTTCTTACTTCCACACCATCAATAGATAATAATGGAAGTTTTAAATGTAAATTTTCTGCTGATCCGCGTTTACGAAATAGAAAAAACTTAGTTTCGTCACAAGTTAATGACAGTTTGTCTAAAACAAAAGCGAGAAATGTTTTAATTCATCATTCATGCTTGTAAACAAGTTTTTAATGTTGCTGTTATCCAAAAACAAATTTGTATCAACAGCAAACACAAATGTATACATATATAAGGTATGCAAATCATTAAGGTAAATTAAAAACAATAATGGTCCTAAAATAGAACTCAGGTTCTGGGACTCAACATACAATATCCAAAATATCCGATAAACAAATTGCTTCCTATTTTTTAAGTAGTTTTTAACCTATTCAAAAATTTGACATTTCCTTCCAAAATGTTGCTAATTCGATAAAAAAAAATGTCATGAATAATTTTAGCAAAAACTTTTGAAAGATAGATAAAGAAACCAAGTACAAACTGATTTTATTTAAAAGAATTATAAATTTCTTCAATTAAATCTAAAATAGCATGTTCGATGGAGTACCATTTTTGAAATCCAAGCAATTATTAAATAAATTATTATATGCAAAATGATTAAATACTTTAATATAAAAACCTTTAAATATGGAAGTAAGATAAAGGTTATATTTTAATGCAAGAGTATGACCATCTTTCGTTAATATTGAATTTACTCTAGCAATTTTTAAAAAATTGGGAAAACCCTTATCTTTGAAATATTTATTTAAAAACAAAGAATTTCGTATACTGTCGTATACTGTCGTATACTGTCGTATACTGTCAATTACAGTAAGAAACACTTGATTTATTTCGTTTAAGAGAAGAAACGCCGTTGCTGAACTCTTTATGGGTAAGTTTGACATTTGCCATTTCTACAGATATGGTAGGGTTGGTATATTATTAGCATTTGAATTATACTTCACAAGGTATTTAAAATAATAATATTGATCTGTTGTTGTTTTATTTCAAGAAACAAACTTCAAGAAATAACTTAATAAAATCATGCACATTCATTTTGAAAGCCTTACAAAACATAAATGCTAAACAAATATAAATAGTTAAGAAATTGTACACTGTGAGTATTTTTTTTTTGATAAAAGTTGATGAGCTTCACATTGTCTTTCGAATTGTCATGTTTGGAATGATTTTTTTTACCGGGTTGCAGGTGGATTTTGGGCCAGTTGACGTCATCGTCCACTCAGATTTCTTGTCATTTAAAAATGAATCCCTGTAGTACAAAGTACGGTCATACCAAATTTCACGCTTTGGTAATAAAATGGACGTTCACCATAAAATTTGGGGTTTAATATCAGAAATGGGAAGAATAAAAAAGTTTTGAATCTCTAGAAGCCTATTGTAGAGAGGTTTTTTTAATGAAATTCCGTGAATCACGTCAAATATAATTTTAGCTATGTTCTATATCTGCAAAATGGCCTGATATTCATAAAAGTTTCTTCCTTAAAGGGATTCTACTTAAAAATTTGAGCCTGCCTCTAGTGGTACACTAGGGTATTAAAAATAACTAAACCGTCATTATATCAGGCTTCATCTCTAGTGAGACTATAACAGTGCGAACTGTAGCTAATATATATTTATCGAAAATAAAAAGGTGCTTCTACTTCAGCCACCTACCTACCTACCTATTATTTCTGGGATGATATCTAATTCTGCTACAAAAGAGCAGGATAGAACTTATAGATCTGAAATATTAATTATGAGCTGTTGAAAAGTTTGGGGCCAAAAATAGAATATGCACAAAATTAAAATTCAATTAAAATCGCTGAAATTCAATCCCTCAATGCTGTTATGCAAATCCTTAAATTTTTATTTTAATTAATCTTCTCCGTTTGTTTTTCTTCCAAAATAAAATTCTAGTAGTTTCCCTAAATCAACGCTGAACATCAATCACGTTTTTGGTGTTCAGGAGTAATAATAAAAATAATATTAATAATTTTTGCGAAGATTTACATAATCATGTACAACATTGGTATGTTAGATATTTTTACATCATGTTAATATGTGCACAAGACATATTGGTCCCATCTATAGCCAGATTCCGTGAGGGTAAAATCCTAGTTTCTAGATATTTCTAGATATATCAAAGTCAAAGAAAAATTTTAGAAAATATAAATCTAAACTAAATGCCTTTGGGTTGGAGTGACTGGGGTTTATCTGTTTATATCTATCATTAATTCATTTTCGGTTGATGGTTTGAAAAGAATGGCCTAATCTGCAATAACAAATAAAAATATTAAAATCTTAATCTCAGATGGCAAGACGTCAAACTACGGATCGGAAGGTTACGAGTTCGACTCCCACATCTGGCGAAAATTATTTTTCATGATATCTTTCAGTTTTTGAGCAAAACTTATAATATCAGGAAATATTTTCGATATATTAAAATCAAGGATATTATTAGCAGCTTGTCCTCAATGTGACATTGCCACTTCCAGTGGAAGTATTTCAGCAACGCTTTGTATTTTGAATAAAAAGGCGCGTCTATCGATACCCGCTAACATTTCAATGTTTGACTATGAACGAACAAATGCAACCGGTTGTAGTGGAAGACCTTAATTTGAAATCAATGAATGTTCCGTTGTTGTCACGATGAGAGAGATTGGGAAAGGTCACTCTGGTTTAGAAAAACTTTTCAGATACCCGAACATGCCATTTCGGATGAATGCTACCGTGCTCAATGAAATACAGTAAAATGCATACGTTTCTAAAATTGAAAAAGTGTTTTATGGACAATGCTTCAGATGAACTTTTAGGCTAATTGCATTTCCATCAAAAAAAGATGCGACGAATCGTGGCAAAAAAGTTATTGAAAGAGATACTGGCATGTGTTTAGATTACCATTTGAGATCGAAAGTGTGTAAGTTTAGTCAATCTCGGGAACATAAAAAAGATTCAGTTAAGTATGACGAATAAATTTAAACTCATGGAAGCAGCATAAACCAGTTTTACTGATTCTATGAGGGTTGCTGGCTTAAATGTTTCATTCGAAACGCAAAATACAGACTCAAATACGACGGAGACTCCAAGTCACATAGTGATATTGTAGCTCGCGAACCTTATAATGGAGTGTGTTGGCCATATCTAAAAACGATTTGGATGTCGACTGCAGAAAGTAAAAACAAGTCATAAAGGTCGTCTGATCTGGTGGAAAAGCTTCACCAGTGCAGAGCGTTTTAACTGAGAAATAAATTACAATATTATTTTGGAATAGCATTTTACTTGAATCGACTGGAACGACTGTTTATCAACTTATAAAAGCATTTAGAGCAGTGTTATTTCATTGTTCAGAAACGAAAGATATTGAAACAAGACAGAAAATGTGCCCCCATACTTCAGACAGCTGATGCAACTTTCAAGTGGACAAACTTAATTGGACAACAAAATATAACTATAAGCCAGGTATACCGATTGTTGTGCTGTAAGTGATAAAGCCAGTGTAAGTTTAAGTGATGACAACCTATTTAAAAATTTCTTTACATTAAAAACCAAAACAGCAACGAATTGATTTGGAAAAGGTGTTCAAAGGACATGCACGTTTGTAAAAAAACCATCGAGACTGGCGTGGTATCGGCTATTAATAATTTTACTGACAAAGCGACCGAGGTTCTAAAAGTTCTAAAGCGTTTACAAATTTACCCCGAATTTTATTCAAAATAATTCTGTTTTTTAAATAATAACAAAAGGGTACTCTCGATGGAGAGAAAGTCACTCACTTGGCAATATAAAGCAGCAGTGAAAACACATCTGAGCACGGTGTAAAGGTTTCACGGATTCCATATATTAAAAAGAGAAGTGTTTTTTTTTTTTTTTTACTGCTATGAAAGTATTCAACATATTCTTGTATCGTTTATACTCAAAGTTTTAGATAGTTCTGTTATCAAAATTTTTTGCCCTTGAAGGTTTACCATGAATAATATTGTATGAGGACTATTAAGAAACATCTTATTTAAGGCTGATCGGGGATTAGATTTCGGGAATCGAATTAAAATTGATTTTAACGGGAGGGCGCCCATCATAGGAAATTATATTGGCAAAAAATTGTTTAAACTTACCCATGGATTTCATAAATTAAAAAAAATAGCAAGGAAAAAACAAAAGTTTAAAAAATTATTTAAAATTTTGGCGCCAATGTTGAAAATTTTTTTCAATAGGCTGAAATTTTCAGTCAATCAATCAAATCTATTTCCACAGTCTAATTTAAAAAAAAATATACATTTATATTCAATATCACTACGTTAAAATTATTAAAACAAATATAAGCAAATAATTGTAGGTATATATAATATAATATATAAATAAATTTACAAGACTATTAGTTTCAACTAAACTGTGAGGGAATATTATATAGTTCATATTTCTTTACCACAGAAAGGTTAGTATATAATTATTAATCACAATTTTTTTCCTATAAATACTACGATTGTTTTATGACATTCAAGCCAAGCAACCTGTTTCTAAATAGAAAAATAGTTTTCATGATATATAATCTTTATATTTACTACTATTTCAAATATATTTCTTCTTTTTTGGTTTCTATATTAAATTTTCCTCAAGTAATAGTATTGTAGGGCACTATTTCGTTTTCTGTCCCCCCCTTCCTCCCTATAAAACTTTTGTACTTGCTTTTGTATGGCTCTGCCATACTTAGTTCTACTATATATGTTTTAAAATGAGTTTTATCCATAAAGAGTGTAAATTCATATCTTGATTCCATTTTAGTGCTTTAGTTGCATCTTTTTATCGGTGAAGTTTTTCTCCAAGACTTTACACAATAATATGGATGGTTGTTACTAGCTAAACATGAGTATAAGATTATAACCATTCCATGATCATATTGCATTGTTTTGTAAATTAAAACTTATTTGGTTTAAATATTACTGTTGGTTGTTGCCAGTCTTAAATGATAATAGATTTATAGTCTTTAATCGTATTGTAACACCTACTTTTTATTTTTTAAATACGGATCTATTATATTATATCTTATATTATACTATTATATTAGTATAATGTCACACTTAATATATAACAATATATTAAATTAATAAAAATATAAAAATATTAACTAATTTAATATAAATAATATTAATAAGAACAAGCATAGTATTAATATATGTAAAAAATAAAATAAAATAAATTAACTAAATATTTAGTACAATTTAATATTAGCTATGCCAATACTGGCTAGGTCTGCGTGAGGGTGGCTAATAATGAAGATGTGTTCTCGATACTTTTAAAATCTGGTCTGCCTGTTTGGAAAGCTTGGCTGCCTGTTTCAGTTATAATGATTTCGAAGTCATGTTTCGCAAGGAAAATTTGAAATATTTAAAATTATAAAAAAAAACATGAAATACAATTTTAAATACGTATCAACCAAACATGGATACTTTTAGGATTAGAAACTTCTGTGGACCGAAATGTTTGAAAGTTGCCCAAATTTTATTTCTTTTTGTTTTGCTTTTGTGTGAAGATTATAAGCAGAGATTTTCATTTCTAAATAAAACTATTATGGACACATGAAAATACTGACTTTCTTCCATCTATGGACAGCCTGGGAAATTGATATAAGTATGGTAATAATGATAAAATCATATCAATCATATGAACCTGATTCATAATTATGACTGCTTTTGCTTTTGCTAGACCAGTGATGGCTGATTTTAATGCAATTACCATTGGTGAAATCGCTTTTGAAACAATATTCGGGAATGTATAAGATAGTGTTTACAGTATGGCCTTCTTTCCGTTCAGATGTCATGCTTAACATGTGACCTTCTGTGCAACGAACAAAATCGAGCATAAAGCATCAATGGAAAGATTTGGCGTTGCATCGTGAAGCGTTATAAAAGAACCTAAAGCATACTGAAAGGCAGCTTTTTTGAGAAATCTCATCTACATCTGGCAAATTTTGGGGTTAACTCAAGCTTGGGTTTGGAGTGCTGGTTCTAGTCGTGGAATTTCCTACTACCATATCCAGCATGAACTTAAACTTGGAAGCAGTGAAACAGTTGTGGATTGGTTTCAATACTGCCGGGATGTTGCTGTTGCATAATTTATTAACAACCCTCAACAAATTTTAGGTCCTGTGTGAATGGTAGAAATCGACAAATCTGTGTTTGCATGTTGGAAGTATAATCGTGGGAGATTGATAATAGATTAATGGAATTTCGGCGGTTATGAACCTGAGACAAAGCTAGGGCTCCTTGATCCGGTTGCTAAACATGACGCTGCAACACTTCTACCTGTAATTGCTCAATGGATTTGTCCTGATATGGAGATATGGAGTGATATATAGGGGCCTACAACAGAATTGCAGGTTTTGGTCAATTACACCTATAATTTTGTTGATCCCGACACCCAAATGACTACTAACCATGTGGAAGCTAGGTGGCAGCGAGCAAAATAAAAATTTAAAGCCATACATGGACCAAGAAATCGTGACGGAATTGTGGACTGTTTGAGTTTATGCTTTTCAGGGTTTCCAAAATCATTGCTATTTCCATCGCTAGGATCATATATCCCATTTAACAGTGAAGAAAAACGGCTATTTTTATAGCCACACTTAAAACTTATTTATACATTAAAACAAATATGTATTTTACGTCGAAATTCATGTATACAAAAGAGCGTACCGGTATCACGCCGGCAGACATTTAAATGTAAATTTTGTTTATAAATATATGTATATATATAAAAAAAGTATTTGATACAAATCCAAAGTTACAACAAAAGTTAAACCACAAATTTAATTTATACAGTCATGTTTTTTAAAGACTGCTTACAAGAAACTGCTTTGAAAAGAATAAATTGTGATATAAATATTATAAAAATATTAAACAAATCGTAAAATATTTTTTAAAAAATTTATTTTGTCTTTGATTACGATCTTTTTTTTGTTTGTTTTTCATTAAATCTTTTTTACTTCACTACAATACTTATAAACATTTACCCTAGAATTTAAATAGTGGTAACGTCTCACACCACCTATGCTCGGAAAAATAATAAGCTATAAAAAAATAATAATTATTTATTATACAGTGCTTAATAAAGCAAAAATGGTGCAATTTAATTTATACTGATTTAATTAAAAATTTATTTAAATACCTATCTAATTTTTATAAAAAAAAAATATCCCGAAAGTCCCACTTTGCTAACAGATTTTGATGCTGTTTCATTTCATTTCTTGGAGTAATCTTTTCTGTTTGTTTAATTTCTAGAAATAATCTTTTCTGTTTATACAGTAGAAACCAGGTTATTAAAAAAAGAAAAGAAAAGAAAAAGATAGATAAGTAAAAAAAAACGCAAACAATAAACCGGAAGAATTAGTAACAGTCATTGAAATTTTTTTTTTATTTTTAGGTATATATAAGTAAACTAAAAGTATCAATATTAAGGAATAACAGTGTAATGTGATATTGTGAAAAAAAAATCGAAAAAATACGATATCTCAAAAGTTTTATAGTGGTGGAAGGGGGCTATTCTGCCCCTCCCTCTCCTAGTTTAGGAAAAGCTTTCTTAAAAAAACAGAGAGATATCAGCATATTGAGATTTACTCTGATTTCACAGGAAGCTCTTGAATAAGTGATGTTGTTTTTTAGGTAGATATTTTGACAAAATGGCTGAGCAACAGGTTGGAGATCCACTTATAAAAAGGTAATTTTCCTACTTTGTGGCTTAAGTATTTTATTTTCAAGGTGCTTTGTTAATGTAACTTAAAATTCCTGAAACTTAATTTAGATCTAAATTTTTGGAGATTGCCTTAGAATTGTAGAAATGGAGATCCCTTTAATTTTACTATATGAAAAAATGCATTGTTCTCCACGCTTTTCAAAACAAAATACTAAGCATTGCTTTGTTAATCGTCCTCACCAGTTCACGCAATTATCATTTTCAAATAATACTTCTTGAATTTCGAGTTTATTACTAACCTATTGAAATTCTAGAATTTTGTTTATAATTTGGCTGAAAAAGTGCAGATATTTTCTTTATTGGGGAGAATTGTTTCTTATGTAATGGCATACCATTTCAAACAGATATTTTCTTTATTGGGGAGAATTGTTTCTTATGTAATGGCATACCATTTCAAACAGATATTTTCTTTATTGGGGAGAATTATTTCTTATGTAATGGCATACCATTTCAAACAGATATTTTCTTTATTGGGGAGAATTGTTTCTTATGTAATGGCATACCATTTCAAACAGATATTTCCTTTATTGGGGAGAATTGTTTCTTATGTAATGGCATACCATTTCAAACAGATTTTTCTTTATTGGGGAGAATTGTTTCTTATGTATAGGCATACCATTTCAAACAGATATTTCCTTTATTGAGGAGAATTGTTTCTTATGTAATGGCATACCATTTCAAACAGATATTTTCTTTATTGGGGAGAATTGTTT
>JAUZNK010003116.1:0-11085 GCA_035046665.1 Euphysa ruthae | reverse complement strand
TATCATTTTTTCAAAGAACTAAAATGGAATGAAGATATGAATTTACATTCTTTATGGATAAAATTCATTTTAAAACAAAAATACTAGAACTAACTAAGTATGGTAGAGCAAAAAAAAAGCGATCAAAAGTTATATCAAAAGTTTTATAGGGGTGGGGAGCAGAAAAGGATATAGCGCCCCTATCCAGAATATACTTGAATTCTCAAAAATGGTCTATTTCACCTCTTTATGTCCTAAATTTCAAAAAATCCTTCCTTTTAATACTTACCTAAAGAGTTTTGCTTGATTTTTTCAGATTAAAAATAATCTTATCGATATTTAAAACTTTATAATGTTCAGAATATGAAAGATACTGACTGGGTTTATTGTATAATAATATTTCAAATACAATTTATATATTCTCTTCTGAGAGTCACTATATCACCAATAATTATATTTTGTGATAAAAGCATGTATTTTTTTGGAAATTATATAAGAGGAAATATAAGTTTTATTTTGGAATTTCGATTACTTTTTAAGTGAACTTTTTGCAAATTACAAAAAAATCCTTAGGTATATGTGATAAAGAACTCTTTTTTAATATTTAGTTATGTGAATTTTCTTCAAAATAATTTAACAGATATAAACAGTTTTTTTATAGGAGTTAGGCTACATTTTGTGCTATTAAAAATGCTATTTCTGAGATTGAAAATAATTGATAAGTACTATAAATGTTTATATGTTCTTGGTAATTTTGTTAAATTTTTCCTAAAAGGAAATATTTAATGTATAAATATAGATTTATTTTTTTAAGAATTTTTAGTGATTCCTATATCTAATGATTCTTTATTCAATAACTATAAGTTCTTGTTAAATTTAACTTCAGATAAAAAATGATAAAAAATATTTGTTGGTATGGGAAGTGAACTCAATGATCGCAAATTTAACAAACTTCCAAATGATTATTTCTATCAATTTCGTGTGATTCTGATAGGCGACAGTACAGTTGGTAAATCTTCTTTGCTTAGACAGTTTACAGAAGGACAATATATTCAAACATCAGACCCAACTATTGGTGTTGATTTTCACGTGAGAGTTATACAGTTAAATGGTAAAAAAATTTTTGCTTTTATCCTTTTTTTCTTTTTTTTTACTTGTCCTTGGCAAGGGAGATAAGGTTTTATGAGCTCAGTTATATTTATTTATCCTTGGTGAAGCTGCTGGATCTCATAACTGCACCCCTGGTATGTACAAATGACAGATTTTTTAGAAATTTAATTGATTTTGGAAATAAAAGACTTAATAATTTTAATACGTTGGCGTATTTTCTTGGATAAAGGTGGGTTGTAATCTGAAGCTAAGACATGAATTGTTGATTGAGAGAGTCAAATGAGCACATTTCAATTCTAATTGGGTTATGTCTAGGGAAACATTTATTTTATAAAATTGATAACTTATCCAAAATGTTTCCAGTCAAAAGAATTATCAGCTATCAGGGGTCAAAACCTGGTAGACTAAATCAACTGAGAACGCAAGGAGAATTTGAGATGTTTTGTGAGCTTGTCAGCAGAAAAGCTATCAGTGATTTTAACCCACATTGAAGAGGAAGTCTTCCAATTATTCAATTTTCATGGGTAAGAAAGCTCCAGTGAATCACAGCATTCAGTAACTGTTGAAGAGGAATATTGTTAATTTTGCTTTGATGCTATGGATCACATAATAACTGCTATCAAAGAATGGTCGATCAATCCAGTTTTCAAGTTTATTCAAACCTTGAGAAGCTCTTACTTCAAGGTTTCATGAAACCAAATTTCCAAAGATGGTATGGGACAAATCAAGTCCCTTTACTCTGACAATGTTGATGTCTCTTCAATCAGAGTTTCCTATTTTAAGTCAAATAATTTGACAAAGATTCCCCTCAATATCTTCCTTGCGTAATTAAATCGTTTAAAGGCCGAGACAAGAAAGAGAAGCTGTTGACCCTTTTGGTCTTAGAACAAAAGCTAAACGATTTAATGCCCTCGTCATCCAATATATTTTTCAAAATCGGAAATGAATTTGTTGAAAAGTAATAAAAAAAAAAGAACGTGTTTATAAATTTTTCTTGTGAAGATCTTCAATTTTCAATTTACAAATTTCAATTTTTTGATATTCTTCTTATTGACTTAATATCCTTTTTCTTTTTCTACAATTCTAAGTCTTAAAAAAAATCTAAGCTCAAAATCCTTCCAACAATTTTAACATAAAGATGATAAATTTTAGGCTAATTTTCAATGTCTAACGCTCCTGAAAAAAATTTGAAAAGTATCTATACTTTTTTCAGGTGTGCTAACGAAAGATATCTGAAACTTAGATACCCCATGATAATTTTTGTCTGATAGGGTCTGATTTACCTTAGAAATTTGACAATTAACCTGTTCATGGCAGTTTTCACAGTCCTAAGAATTTTGCTACTTTTCTGCTTTCTTGAATTTTGTTATCAGTTGAAATAAAAGACATATTTGTCTCTATCCACTGAATGTATATATATTTATTTTATTTTTGGACAATATAGCATAAGACATTACAATATTTTATAAAATATTGTATATTATTGTTAAATAAAATACCTCGGTAATTTGAAAAGAATCTCTTGTAATATAAAGTTTAATTTAAATAAATATGTTTAAAATAGACCAAGGAGAATTTTTGGTGCTTTCACTATGACTCATGAATATGTAGATATACCCGTACTCAAAATACTAAGTCATTTTAAGTAATTAACTGCCTGTCACAATAAATATCTCACAAACAAAATAAGAAAAATGGCATGTTTTGCAATCTATACAGCTATAATATTCATTGAACTGATATTTATATCTAAAGTGATATCCCGAACTATTTAAATTTTTTTATGTATAGTATAGCTAATTGACTGCATCCACTTTAAGAATAAATGTAACTGCAACCCAGTGTAAGAATAAATTTCACTGCAAAATAGTGATATGAAGGAATCTTTTGGCAAAAAAAGCTGATGATATAGTCAGAAATTTCAACATTAAGCCAATAAAGTTGTGTTGATTCATTGATCAAGATGATTGTTATAAAATATGCTCTCAAGTCTCGACTTTTAAAGTTTAAGATTTAAAGTTATATTTCCCAATCATTCAAAAATCTGTTAAATACCATTTTGATATAGTATAGTGTCTATTACCAAAATATTGAAAACTGTATTGATTTTTTCAAAAAGCATTGTTCTTCACTACTGGGTTCAAATTTTAGCATTTTCAAAATACCGGTTTTTAAAAGTTATTCTTTTTATAATCTGCTGAAGATTCTTGTCTTATAGTACAAACAAGCTAAAACTTCTCTAACATTCATTATCTTTGATATTTGATTTTCATTTTCCGTTTGGCGAAACCCCTGGCGGCTAATTAGAAACCAAGCTTTGTACTGTTTTTGATTTATAAATCAAATATATCAATTTATAAACCTTTTCATAGATCAAGTCCGAGTGAAATTACAACTATGGGACACTGCTGGTCAGGAAAGGTTTTATTCCATTACTCGTTCTTACTACCGTAATTGTGCTGGCTGCTTGATAGTATATGATATAAACAATCGTGAATCCTTTGAACATGTAAGAAACTGGCTAGAAGAAGCTAGAAATGCAACAGAGGGTCAAGATATTGTCTATTCTTTGATAGGACATAAGGTTGATCTAGATTATTTACGTGAAGTACCAACATCTGAGGGTGAAGCATTTGCTGTAGCTCATGATATGTTGTTTATAGAAACCTCAGCAAAAATTGTGTGTAATGTTGATGAAGCATTTACATCAATTGCACAAGAGATTTATAACCGTCTTCAACACGGAGATATAACTCAAAAATCTGGATGGGATGGAGTTAAACAATTACCGTTTCGACCCGCAAACATATATTTATCTCAGGATAACCTTGATGACATACCTAGAAATAAAAAATGTTGCCGTTGATTTAAATATTTTCAAGGTCATTTGTCTAAATATTTTAAAACTTTCTTGAAATCTTTTTAATGATTTTTTTTTTTTTTTTTTTTTTATGTTTATGACCACAGAGAAAATTATCTGCTTAAAATTATTATTATTACAGGGTAAAAAAATTTGTGTGAGGCATGTCCAAAATTTTGCATTTTTCAATTTTTTTTTTATTGCTTGAGATTTAGAATATTTTGAATATTTTAGAATTTAAGATGATAAACTTAGATATGTAGAATTGTGTTAGTTGGTCTTTTATTTTTGGGAATCCGTTAGTTTCTAAAACATGTTTTGTAGTCTTTAAAATTTTAATTTTTTTAATAATCTTTTTTATTTTATTTTGTATTATATTATACCAAAATTGTAGTTGACAAAAAATAATATAAAATTTGTAGATTAATGTTATATAGAATTTATCTGGTGAGAACTGAATTAAAATATTGAATAGGTAGAAAATTTTGCTTCTGACAAATTTAGTATGTGCCTAATTGTAATTCTTATACCCTATGATCTCAAATTAGCCCATCCTGGCTTTTTAATTTTACATCTCTTCATTGGGTTTGAAAGTTTTTGCTGATTTTGGATCTGTAAATCTTTAACAATTGTTTATATTAATTCTATAATCATTTTATATTTCGTTTTGTTGATACGATGATATCAACAAAACGTGTGGAAACTCAATAAAATTAGATTTTTAGAAATTAATAATTCAAGTTTTAAAGTAATTATTACTTTGAAGTTACTTTTATTTGTATTATTTAGTAATTAAGATAAAAATTCTGAATAGTTAAATTGGAACACACATTTTTTAATATTTTTTATATTTAGCATGCGGTTAAGCATGTTAAGCCAAAAATTTTAAAAAATCTGATAGAAATCAAATTTTCGAATTTTTTAACGAAAAATATTTTTTAAAAAAATCTCAACTTTTTCGAAAATTTTTTTCTATGACACATTTTTCTATGTCGTCCCGACTCTCCTCCGAAAATTTCAGACAAGTAGCCCTTCCCAGTACAGAGGAATAGAAGAACAAACAAACAGACGCTTAGTTTTATACATATATATATATATATTTCTTTTTTTTTTTTTTTTTTTTTTTTTTTTTTTTTTTTTTTTTTTTTTTTTTTTCCAATTATTTGACTGAAATAAAAAAAAAGGGTTTTTTAAAATATTCGATTTGTTACTTATAGTTTCAAGTACTAGTTTTACAATGGTACAATTACAAATATTTTTTGCAGATTCGATAAGATTTATTTTTACACCTGTTTTTAATATAACACATGGCTCGATGGGACACTTCAATGTGTATTTTATATATTTACCTTTTTCGCAAAATTTATTTGAGAGAGAAGAGAGAGTAGCTATCTCAAATAAATCCACTAGCAATCTCATTAATGCCTCACCTGGTAATTCTTCTTTAGTAATATCGGCTTGATTTAGCTTTCTCGAGCAGTTAAAAGTACGAAGCTTTTTGGGAAAGACACCAAAAATAACTTTAATTGATTCCAAATGGCTATAATAGATTTAAAATTAAAACACTAAACTAAAGCAAAGTTCAAACCGTACAGGTACCCGTACCCCCAAAATAATGCTATCCCAAAATTTTATCTGTGTGGATTTTAGGGTACCTATTGAGAAGGTAAGCAAACTTCAACCTTTCAGTTCTCTCTCAATTTTATGTTAAAAGTAGTTCTTCAGAAAAACAAAACTGATTTTGGCATAAAATAAGTAAAATTTCTAGCAACACGCTTTTTGGGGTACATATACTTGTATATGTTCCTATTGTAATGCTATATCGTTGGTAATAATATTCTTACCTTTGTTGAGTTGCTTCTTCTTCGTTTCCAATGATACATTTTCATTGATTGAATTTTCAAACTTAATGCTCACATTTTTCTCGGTTTTATTTTCTGTCACATTTACAACCTTTATACAATGTTCATTGTTATCAAAAAGTTCTTTCTCCTCCATTGTCATTTTGGCTAGCTTTGTTTTATGATTTTTTTTAGTCTTATAAAATCTTCGCTGTTTGCTAATGTTACTTATTGTACCTTTAAGTTTACTCTGCAGCGTTTCTGATTTATTTTGTTTTAATGCAAATAAAGTGTGTTTTGCAGCTGTCACATCTTTAGATGTGTGCTGTAGCGCATCATTTTCAAACTAGGTACAACTTTGTACTTCTGCAAGTAACTCCAGGAGATTCTTTTCCACTCTAGATTTTAGCTTGTAAACGACTCATCGTTTTTAATATTTTCGACAATGGTGCTAAGGATATTTAATTCAATTTTTTCAGCAAGGTCACCTTCAAAATCTAAGCTTTTTTTTAGTCTCGAAGGCAATCTCCTGATATTTTGAGTTTTCCAGATTTTTCCTTAAATGTGCACAACATGTATATGTTTACAATTATTATAAATGAGATAATCAGAGCATTGACAAACGTATTTATGAACGCAAGTTTTACACTCAACGCAATTCATTCGACAGTCACATGATTTGACATTTTCATCCTTGACAGAATAAACTCTATTGCCGTCCTCAGATTTTATATACCAGATCAATTCTTTTTCTTGTGCAATTTTTGTAAAATCCATTACTTTAATTTGGAAATGGCTAAACTGAATTCCCATTCATCTTGCACTATTTTTGCTCTTTTTTAACTTGCAAATTCTTGAGAATACTTGTTCAAGATAATACTTTATCAAGTTAACTAAACATCTGCCAAAACGTTTATTAACTTTTCCTTTGAGATACTTGTACTTAAAAACACGATGAAATGCTTCGCAGAACACATTTGTATTTATATCGAGGAATACTCGATAAGCATGCCCCCATTGTTTTTTCTGATTCAATTATACCTTTCTAAAGTATTCTCCAAAGTTTTTTGTGACTGGTGAAGAAAACAAACTTCGCATAGTTTCTATTTGATAGTCTTCGAAAATTAACTGGTCAGTTTGTTCAAGGACTGTTCCTAAATATTTGTAAATTTCGCCCTGAACTTCAAGATTTGGTATTTTTACCCGCAACTCGTCGCACCAAGTTTTATTAACATGCCATATACAGAACAGCTGGATCGGTGAAAATTAATTAGCAAAAGCAAACGTCTCGAAACATTGAGTAGCAGAGTCACTCATGAACCAAGTCGGTGTAGCTTGTCCTGCATTTTGCGGTATCCATTCAAAGAAAATCGTCATAAATGTATGTTTCTCAATTTAAGAGGCAATGGACTACAGAAATACCTTGTTGAAACCAATTCACCATTCTTTTGGATAATAATAACAATTATATTCTTGACAACAGAGCTCTCACCCAAAATACAATTTTAAATTAGTATGGTGAATTTTGTTCTTACACAACTAATCAAGAATCCTACAAGAGTAACATCAAATGCCTAGACGTTATTAAATCTAATTCTCTCAAATGCTTCTGACAAGATCACACAGCAGGGATCACTTGAAATTTCTCTCTCTGATCATCAGCCAATTTTCTGTACTCGCAAAATCATTACATTTAGACCTGGTACTAAAAAGTTCAAAAAATTCAGAAGTATACGAAGTTATAGTAAGGATTTACCTAATGAAAGATTAAGTCGCAAATTTGCCAAATTATGAAAATTTTGATAATATTAACTTAGCCGTTGTAGATTTTTCACAAACTGTTTATGATAAAGCATCCATAAAAACAATGAAAATAAAAAACAATTCTCAAGAGTGGTTTGACAAAGAAGTTATAGAAAATATAGCTATAAGACATAAACGATTTAAAAGGTCAATGAACTATTTAGCAATTTAGAACTATTTAAAAATGATGCTTTCGTAACTATATAACAGAAAAAAAATGAGATTTTTTTACAAAAAATTTAATGAAAGTATAGGCAGACCCAAAAATCTTTGAAAAACTGATTGAAAGATATTTGAATCATCCAGGGTAAATGAGGATGTGTTAAAAACTTAATTAATGATTTAGAATTAAATAATTCACCAGGGTTTGATGAAATATCATCTATGTTCTTTAAGGAAGGATGTGCTTCTATATTGAGACTACTCACACAAATAATATATTTTTCTATTAAGACTACCATATTTCCGGATGGTTGCAAACTAGCTAAAATTATTCAGTTTTTTTAAAAAGGGTGTAAGACAGAACCAAAAAATAACAGGCCCATATCGTTATTATTAATTTCATCCAAGATTTTTGAAAAAGTTCAAACTAGAGAATTCGTTGAAATAGAGAACATTATATAAAAATTTCATTCTGGATTTCGACAGACACATGTTTGTTATATCTTCATGTAAGATTTACAAAAGGCTTTGAAAAGGATGTCACACTCGAATGGTCCTTATAAATCTCCAAAAGAGGCCTTTGACACAATAGATCAATAAAATTTAGGGTGAAAGTTAATAAAGAACTTTCTGATGAAATATTAGTGAAATTTGGTGTCCCTCATGGGTCAATTTTAGGACCTCTTTTGTTTTTGCTATATGTGAACGACATGGCACAAGCACTAGACTGTGAATTTTTTACCTCTTTTGATATAGTTCATAGACCTAATAAATATTGACTATAATTCTGTAAAAAAGCACTTTTCAAATTTTTACATATATTTTTTTTTTACTTTGCATCGGCTGAATCCGTTTTTTTTTTTTTTTTTTTTGTGTGATGTTTAAATGGACCATAGTGTTTGCGCCTATCCTTGCCACTGTTTGTATTTTATCTTAATGTTTATTCTTTTTGTTATATTTTTTTTTATTTCTGTTGTCTTGTAATTTTCATAGCTAATGTACATTAGTATGTGGCAGAATAAATACTTACCTGAAATTATACCTGAAATTTATTCTTAAAAACATTTTTGTTGTAACTTTGTTGTTATATTGGTGGTTTTAAGCGCATATTAACTTAATTATCAATTTTCTCAATTATCTTATATTTAAATTTTAATTTATAGTTTCGTTTGTTAAATGTTCCTTGTTTTTGGAAAGATACACAAATCCATTTGATTGACAGCTTGTCTAAATTTTTAATAATTTTTTTTTCAGTAAATTCAAAAGGCTTTAAAAGATAAGTTGTGCCTCACTAAAATCTTAATTAATTGTTCTAACATGACTGATACAATAATCAATAAAGTAATTTTCCCATTAGCTATATTAAACTAGTAATGTCATGAATAAAAGTTGTTATTATTATTATCAAAAACATATTTATATTTATATTTATACAGGATCTTCAACAAAATAAAATTTATGCTGCTATCAATGTTTGCCCTGTTTGGTTAATTATATATTAAGACAAAGTTAACCTAGTAGCAGTAACAATTTAAAAAATAAAAATATATTTTATGGTATATAGAACAACTCTGGAATATTAGATGCCTTTTAATAATCTTTTATATGAAAACAACTTTCCAAATGGCCTTAGGGAACGGAACTTAGGGAAAACTATTTTGTATTATTATAACTTGCAGATGGCGGTGGTCCTCGGAAAAATTTCTTCTGTTTTTTTTTTAATAAACTAGTGTTATATTTATAATAAAGACTCGGTGGATAGTAAAATGCCACCTATTTGAATCATATATCTTTTAATTAATTTTTAAGAAAATTTTCATCGTCTGTAGTGCCAGTGATGTAATGTACTTTTAAGCAATCATACTTCATATGCATTTAAGGAATGAGTCTGTCACAAAATTGAAAATCACGACAATTTTTGTCAGAAGAACAAATTACAGATATATTTAGTTCTAATGACAAAATATGCCTTGCAATGAAACAGCCATGTCATGGCCTCAGTGAATTGGGAATATTTATTATTAGTTGATTAAATGTTGGAATTTGTTATGTTTGTATAAATTTTGTAGGTTCTAAAGCATGTAAAATTAGTTACGGGTACTTCGCAAGCCTTAAGGATTATCAAAGTTTAAATATAAATGGTAAACGTAGTTTTAGACTTTCTGAGAACAATAGTTTTTACACTATTCAAAAATATTTTAATTGTTGAAAGCAAGTAGAATGTTTATTAAATACAATACACAAAATCTGTATTATAATTTGATTTAAAATCTGTGCTGTTATGAAATTTATTTATAATTTAGTTAATTTTGTATAGAATATTAGTGGTATTTTTTATATTTATGTTTGTCACGTAACATTTATATTCTATAACAGTTTTTAGTGAAACATGTTTACAACGAGATAACACTTGATAAGTCTTGATTTTTGTGTTTCCTTTGAATAGGAAAGAGAATGTTCTACATACTTACAAGAGTTTTTTGGTTGAACAAACTATTTTCTATGATTGGACCGTAAGTTTAACTTTGAGTTATTTAGCTCAAAAAAAATGAATAGAATTTGGAGGGGCTTGTTTTTTATTAACTTTAAACATAAATATTAGGATTTGGTAAATATTAAAGTTGTGAATGCTCAGAATCTTAAAGTCCTCCATCACAGGTAATGCGCTATGAAGTCTCTTTTTGTATGTTATGATCTTGCATGCATGCTTTTGAAGGTTTTCTAATTTTAATAGCTTGGTTTTGTGAGTTGCCCCCATGAAATATTAGCTAAAGAAAGGTGACTGCGAATAAAACTGAAATACAAAAATTTACGAGACAGAAGGTTAAGATAGAGTCTCGATTTGTAGAGAAGACCAATACCACACGCGAGTTTAGATTCAAGGGTTTTAATGTGATTTTTCCAAGATAAGTTTTCATCAATTAATACACCCAGGAACTTAAAGCAGCAATCTCTTCAATGGTTTTGTTTGTTATTCATCGATAGATTTGAGAATTTTAAAGGAAGGTTATCAGATTGGGTTGTAATGTGGAATAGTGTGAAATTAGTTTTTTCAGTATTTAAAGAAAGTTTGTTGGCTTTAAACCATATGTTGAATTTTTATAATTCCTGATTCATGACGTGGAATAGGGTCTTGGGATTGTTTTCTCTAAGGAGAAGATTTGTATCGTCAGCTAAAATTATTGTTGATATAGTGCTGGAGGCTTTGTACATTTCGAAGGAATTTGAATTGCAGTCAAAAAAATAATTGAAGTGCAGTCAAAAACATAATTAATGATTTAGAACTAAATAAGTCACCAGGGTTTGATGAAATATCATCTATGTTCTTTA
>JAUZNK010003115.1:0-11085 GCA_035046665.1 Euphysa ruthae | reverse complement strand
CGTTTGGACTTGTGATTTAGACATCTTAAGTAATAGACTTTGAATAAGATGGTAGTGACTTGAGACTGGATTGTGTAATATAATATAGTGTATATAACGTTCCGCACCTTGTGTTGAATTCATTTATTGATGGGGTGATTGTGATATTATGTGTTTACCCATATTTTCTGTGTTTGAACTATGTTATTTTTGTTTTTAGTTAAGATGATAAAAGCCTTAATGTGCTGAAAAGGGTCTCTTCTGTGAATCATGTTTAACGATCACAACAACGTCATTATAGAATATAGGGTAAATGTGTTTTATTATTTGATACTCTCCTCTTCATAAATAATCTTTGTTTTTTTAGATCCTATGTTGAAGGTGTTGCCGTCCTGTTTACAATTTAATGATTTCAATTGCATGGTTTATTTCATCGGCACACTCAAATTCCTATCAGTTAGCCCGAGATTTATCGATGAGCTTGTTAAAAATGAGGTTTTGAACGTACTGGCTGATATTATCAAGGCTTCAGTCAGGGTAAGATGATTTAACTTTGCTTCAAAAGTTTTTCATGAAATCATAAGTGGCTTTAGTTATGATTTTATGAAGACCCTGTTTACCCACCGCAACATTTTCCCCATATGTCGGGCTAAATTATAATGGGTCTTGGTGTAGTTAACTGTGTGTTATAAAATCACATATGTCCCTGTGGTAAATTTTTATTCAGTAGAAGCAACAAGCTGTCTTAATAACGACTTTTTTTGTTAATTTATGGAAGAAACAGGGAAGTTGATAAAGTTTTGATAAACTTCATTGCACCAAAAACAGCCATAAATTTTTTAGTTTTTGTTATTTTTTGGCTAATTTGCACTAATATGTTGCTATAATTTTTCTCTTTGATGGAATGCTAACATTCAGTTAATCACTAACATAAAATTACTTTTTGTTTAGCTTACTGGAGAAAAAGTGAAAGAGAGCTCTCACATGTTAGTTCAGGTAAAAATCTCACACAAATTGTGAAAATTGTATGTGTGATCATGCTCCTTATTGAATACAAATTTGAATAGTCATTTAGATGTGATCTTGCTCACCAGTCTGTCTGGTCTAAAACATTTGATGTTGTCACCTGATGAATTTTAACATACATCTGTTCTTTTTATGAAAATACCTGGGATTGTCTTACATATTTATTAAAAAAAAAAAACACAAAGAATTTCATTTATTACAATGCTGCAACTTATAAAAGATTTTAAAAGATTTTCACTGTTTAAGATTTTTTTATTCTCTGGAAGCAAGAGCAAAGATCTGTTGATGCTGTATAGGATTTTTCGTAAAGTTTTTTATATGATGCTATAAAATAATATTTCTGTTTATTATGTTTATTACTGCAAAAGTTTTATTTAACCTTGGCTAAAGGCCATGAAACATTTATTTAATATAGGCTAACTGGGCCCTGGAACATTTATTTCAAGAATTTTTACTTGTCCATTTTTTCAGAGAAATTTTATTATGTAATGATATTATTTCTAATAATTTTGCAGTGTTTACCATTTCAAGTATGTTATTGAGTCTGTGACAGGAAATTATGTCATTTATATTTTAATTATCTTTTTGCATTTGAAAAATTAGTCAATGGCGCTTCAATGACGCTTATTAAAATACAGGTTTCTTGATTAAATGACTGAGTCATTTTTTAAAGTTTAGTTATGTTAAGTTTAAGGGATATAGAGCGTGCTATGTTTGTGATAGATAAGATTACATAATTAAGAGTCTATTACATGTTAGCTTGTGGTAATTATATCAGATATGTTGATTTTAGGCTGTGTCAACGTTAGCAAACCTCGCAAATGACGAATCACTGCACGCCAGCTTCCTATTGCTCAACATTCCACAGTTGCTTCTTAAGTTGACAGATCTTCATTCTAAGGATGAAGAACTTATGATCAGCTGTTCTAGAGTATTAAGGTATTTTTTTAGATTTTAGATTACATGTGAAATGACCAACTGCAGACCCTAAAATGGCTTATTTGTTAGTGCAGGTCATATGACTAAATTGGTAGATAATATGTGATTTGGTAGGTAGGTAATTAGTAGTTAAGAAACTCAACACATCGGTTTAAGTGACCAATAAAATATAATTGCATTTATTTCATAAAGTTTGAGCCTTTTGTGATAGAAGAATCACCTTAAAGGAAGTTTAAAACCAAATCAACAGTTTAAATTTAGAACTTGCTTAGAAAAGGATACACGATCAGCTGAAGTGGAGTTCATAGCAGAACATTGCAAATATGAAAAAAGAAATATTGAAATAATGATAACATACACATTTAGAATTAGTTTGAATAACTGTATGGCTAATAGCGCTTTAAAAATATAGGATAAGCAACATAAGGGAACTTATAGAGTGTAGAATTGGACTAATAAATGTAGGTATATTGAAATATGATCACTATGAAAGGAAAACCTATTAACACCTGGTAGTGACACCTGAAATGAGGTAATTAGTAGTATATGAGTATTAAAAGATAGAATTGCTTGGAAATCATTGATAGGTACTTTGTGTTAGTTCCCCTTCATCAGAACCAGGAAGGTTAGATAAATAATACAGCAGAAATATGTCATCCTTCTTCGCTCACTAAAACAACATTTACAAACATCCGCTTATAATACAAAAAGAGACTGGGCTCTAAACAAGACACCTGTAGAATAAACAACAATAGTTGTACGCAATTAAAAACTAATCCCCATCATCAGGAGATTTCGCTAACTTTCAATTGTTGCGATCTTTTGCAATAAAATTAGTCTATTAATAGGGCAATTTATTGTTCGACCCTTCCTATCAGATATGTATCTGACTGTTGCAGCTCTAACTTTTCATCTCTCGAAGTTTATAATGCTTTGACAATTCCTGTAGGTCACCTATGATGACAATGTCAATGATGCGTATTTCTTTGGAGCCTGTTGTTTTTGAGAATCTTTGATGCTCTCTCAGTTTTGTCAAGTGCTCATTTCTTCATCTTCTCCAATATGGATTGAACGCTTCTTTCATGTATTTTGCTCTTCTTGTCATATTTGAGTTACCGCTTGCTTCAGCATTCAATTTGATTTTGAACAAGAGATCGTTTGGAGTTGATGGAGTTGATTGTTTGGAGTTGATCTCTAGGTCAAAACGAAGGTCAAAGGTCTATTTTTTATAACTCTTTCTATCTGGTAAAGTAATATTAAAACTTCTTTGTATGTAAATCAAGATTTACCAAGATTTACCATTTCTTCAAATAACCCATCCCACCATGTGGCAGCAGCAACATTGTAACACCATTTAATTCCTCGGGCGGTTATAAATCTTGTTTCGTCCGCTTTGAACTGACTTCCACTGTCCAAAAGAATCTCAGCAGGTGTTCTATGACGTGCAAAGAACCTTTGAAAACTGCGTTATGAATGCATTTGCTGTGATGTTTGGTAATAAATCGAGACAGATCGCACGGGAACTGCTACAAGTAAAAAGAAAAATCCAACCTTTAAAAAATTTATTATCCTCATAAATATTTTTCAAAAGCAATGCGCAATCAACAGTAGTTTACTTAAAATAATGTTCATCGTTAAGACAGGAAATAGGCAATGGAGGAGTAACCAGATAACGATATGGTTTGCTATCATACTTTCTATATAGATAAGATTTGCTAATTATACTTTTGATTAACATACATGCCTTGGATATCCAGTACATATAACTCAAGGCATTGAGCATCTCTTTCACACCATTGTACTTCACTAAACAATGGTAGTAAGTAACTATCATTTTCCCTAAAATAAAAGAGTTAGGTACAAATATAGGAAACTTAGAACTAAAACTCAGCACTGAATTCTTCAGTCTTTCAGCGTACTAAACCATCCATTTCTTCTATTTGCAAATGATCTGTCAAGTGTTGGGATTTTGGATTAGTCATTACATCTCCTTGTTCAGCTTTGATCCACCCCTCTCTCGTGCATCCACGATTTTGGCAGTTGTCAACTCTCTAGTTTTTAGCTCTGCTTTTGTCCACTTTTGAATCAAAAATTTTGAATCTTTGTCAAATGCGTTTATACATACTTTTCAAACTTTATTTTTGTTTTTTAACCATTGCAAACATATTAGAATAGAATCTGCACAAAAAACTATTTTAGAAATATAATAAACACGGCTAAGTTCATCATACACAATTTCCATTTAATTTTAAGCCAGGAATTGTACACTTAGTTATTGATGCCACCCTAGACTTATTGATGCTAGACTTAGAGGCAATCTAATCATCGTTTTTAAATAATTTAACGTAGAAACATGTACCAAAATCTTTAATTCTGGCGTCAGAAAAACAATTCACACGGTTTACAGTAAATCATTAATCAATTTTTTCCATTCTTCTAAGAACTCACCTTCAATTTTTTCATCTCATGCAACCTTGGCAACACAAATGCTCTGAAACAAAATTTTACATTTCACAACTATTGGATAGTCGTAAATGCCAGCAATGAGTTGTAAAACATTTATTATAGGATTTAATTCACACTTTTTCGCTAACTCTGCAAATGAAAAAATTAAACAGTCAGTTTCTTTATTCCATAATAAACCCAAAACTTTAGTTGTCGCTGATTTCTGAAAATTTGGTGCTTTAAATTTTGTTCCAAATCCTTTAGAGTTTGATTGGACCGACGTGTAAACGGTCGTTAAGAGAATTGCCATCAATCGTTGCGCTTGCATCAAAAACCATACGCACTTTGTCATTTTTTAATCGTTACAAAATACAGGTCTTTGAGGTAAATAGTGAATATATGTTATCTGCATTTTTTTCAAAATCATTTTCAAATATGGCTTGTTTTAACTGTTCTTTAATAATTTTTTTGTAAGTAATTAAAAGATTTGGAAAAATTTATTGTTCAATGCTTTTGATCGTTTTCCACAATATGTAAAATTATCTGAGAGTGATGATTGTTCATCTTTAAAGGGTAAACTAACCGAATAACTTCCTTCAATTTGGTCAAAGATTATTATTTTATTTTTCTCTAACTTGTCATATGAAAAACAACATCACTTGGCACACTAATTTCTTCTCTAACGCCGCAAAACTCTTTGTCTACATTACACCAAAACTGTGTTAACGATTCTTTCAAAACATCTATCTCACTAACAAATTCAGACTGAACTTTCAAAACATGTGCAGAACATACTGAACAATTTTTTGTATCAATCACATTTTTGTTTACCCCACTCAATAAATATCCCAATTTAGGTTCTAAAGCTACTAGACTACTTTCCCCTCAACCGTTTACTTTTCAATAAACTCCCAATAAAAATCTGGACCTATTAAAACATCGATATTTAAAGTCTCTTTTTTTCCATTCTTGTCTGTTAGGATTAATCCTTTTAGGCTATAATTACGAACCACTCCTTCAATGTTTTGCCTGGACAAATTTCTTTAAAAAAACATGAAATAGAAGTAAAGGAGTTAAGAGTTTTTATAGAAAGAAGAACGTTATTCAGTTTCTCAGTCCTGTTTCCAAAAGTTTTGATTATAATTTCTTTGGATTCAAATATTTTATGATTGAAATATAGCTTATAATTGAGTCTGAGCTGTCATTTGATTATAATGAAGTAGTGGCCGTTTGCAAAAGAACAGTTTGATTCTGTTCTGTAGGGGAACCCCAGCAATGAAGGCAGCTTGCTCTTCTTCGCTGTTTTTGTTTGTTTTTTTCAATTTTTTTGTCACAGACTGCAAAAAGCAGAAAGAAGGAGAGCAGTGAAAACATCACATTCTAGATGAGCGTACTCCGATTCATAAAGATTTAAAACATCGTTTTTTTATTGCAAAGTATACGCGCTTGATCATAATTTTTTACTTGCGCAGTTAAATTTAAAACTTCAGCTGTAACAGGTCTAGTAGGTCTTAGTTCGTTTTTTGAATTTAATGACATTTTTTCTCGCACTTTTAAAACATTATTTATGTGCCACTGTTCGCTTTCACTAAACTTTTTGAGACAAGCATTTTAAGTTTATCTGGTAGTTGAAATTAACAGAGGACTTTGCATCGAAGAATTTAAATTATCAGAGGATCATACATCAAAGAATTGATGCCTAAATTTTATAAATTCGTATTTCAATGTTATCAACAATATTTCTTAAAGATTGAATTTCATTTAAATCAAAAACGTGATCAATTGTTAAGATTAATAAGTAGAGATTAATAATTGTTTGTTTCTCGCAAGTATATCGATTGCATAATTATCATTAGTTAATGATAATCCAGTAATTGTAGCTAAAGCAGGACCTGTTAATAATTTTTAGATGCATGAGTTTTTTAATTGGAGACAGATTATCGTTTTGATCTATGTTGCATATAAAATTTTCATAAAAAGTTTGCCAATCCTTGATATTTCCATCAAATGTCAAAATTATTGTTGGTAATTTTATGTTAACTGGAACTTACTGATGAACATATGGTGTTATTATGATTTTTTTGTATATGACCAAAATAAGAGTTAATTTTTGGAATATTTTTTCGAAATGTAGAACTCTGTAGTGCAGTCAACTTCGAGTTGTACCTCATTCTCAGAAATTGAAATTTCATCGTCAAGTTTTTGAATTTTATCAAATTTTTCCACAAGAATATCATGATAGCCGGAACGGTCCTAATAGAAATTATCAGACGAAGCAGATTTAGAAATAAGATTAAAAGATTTTTTAAAATTTTTTCTTTTTGTATTTTTAAGTGTATAATAATCAAATAAAAATCAAATGAAACAACAAACAAATCCTAGAAAACCTGGTAAGCACGATGGGCCTTATATAATGAATATATATATATATAATATACATAAAATATAATAGATAATTTAATATATATATATATATATATATAATATATATAAAATATAATATATATTAACTACCAATACTGTCTTATATTTAAAATATAATTAACCTATCGAGACCTCCTTATCCAGAGTAGCAAACAGTATAAAAATTCTTATCCTTAAATCGTCGTGTTTGTACATTTGTAGTTCTTTCGTTTGTTTGATTCGCTCGATTGCAAAGAAATGAGTCGCTGGATAATTCACGTCGAGGTCACCAATGTTAGTTTCCCTTTATGACACAAGGAAAGTTAAATAAATAATACAACAGAAATATGTCATCCTTCTTCGCTCACTAAAGTGGGCGTACTAAATGTTTACAAACATTCGCTTATAACACAAAAAGAGACTGGACTCTAAACAAGAAGCCTATAGAATAAACATCTATAATAAGAATGGTATGGGATTAAAAACTAATCTTTTTAACACAAAACCTTGTCCAACCCATGCAAGCATGAAAAATTAAACTGCAAAAAAAATTATGCTTTTCTTAAAAATTGATTTCAAGATTACTAGCTTTACTAGTCGGTGTTCATAAATGCAAAATCCTGATACGTTAGTTATAGTATATGTATATGTATGAGGATATTTTTTTTGTCCAAAATTTCATTTTTCAACTTATGCAATCAAAAAACAATTGTATTAATTTATTTGGAACGAAACCTTATAATGTTGAATGGTTTTGTTTTAAATTATTTACTTTATTTATTTACCTTTCGTCATAACAACTGAGTAAATATTTTGTTTATTTCTAGCAAATTATCAATGCAGGAAGAGGCATGTTATTTCTTACATGACATTGAAGAGTTTTATCATTTGATTGAAAATCTCCTGGAAGCTCATTCAAAAAACATGGTAGTTTTAATTGTTTGTTAATAATTGTTAATTCCAGGTTTATACCATGGGATGGGAGCCAAAATCATAACACTGTAAACATCAAACTAAGTAGAAAAAAAAGACTGGGAATATAATACAAATAGAAGTGAACTTTTCATAACCGTCAGGTTGTAGATATATATATTTTTTTTAATCATTTCAAATATTATTATTATTATTTATTTATTTATCTTTTAAATTATTCCTATCATTACTATTACTTCCTCTTTTAATATTATTTTAATAATACTTTATATTTAATATGTTCAGCAGACACCACCGATTGCTCTTTTTTGTTTTGGTTTTTGTTTTTCATTTTCTTTTATAATTCTTTTACTATACATCATTTTTTCTAAGAATTTTTTGTCTTACTAACTAAGTGCCCACATTTCTCTAGTATAATATTTTGCTATTCGTGTGTTACCTCGCTATACAATTATAGGCTATTATATAAATTTCAATTGTATAGATTCATAAATTGTAAGTAATTAATAAAGTGGAAAAAATGATCGATTGATTGATTGATTAACCAGTTTTACATTTTTCTTTTACTTTTATAACCAATTTACTGTAATTTTATTTATATTTCCAGGATATTGTTGTTCGTCTTTGCTTTCTTATTGGCAACATTGCATCTTCAATTCCAGAATCATGTGAACAGTTTATGTTCAATACAAATGTTTGTGATTTGGTTATATCAGTGGGTGAAACTTTTTTGAAGGAGATTTTTGCAGTAAGTATAGTTATTGTTGTTGTACTCAATTGTTCTATCCAAAGGCCCCACCCATGACTTTTCTACTTGCTATTATTCTGTCAGTATCAATATCTATATGGCAATATTTTAAATTCAGATGTCAGGATTTGATGAAATAATAAGGAATAGATCAAGTAGAGAAGATTCCTAGTTGTCACAATCAGGAAGATAGATTGGAGAATCGACTAACTGAGCAAATGACTGAGATAAGGCGAAGCTGTAAATGTCGATACCAGAAAGGCTAATAGTTCTAGAGAATGGTAGCCATTCAGTGTGGTGGAGGTTGAATTCCCCAAAGACAATGATGTTAGCAGATGGGTGAATTATTAGAGCCTTGTTATTTTTCAGAAATGGAGTTGATTACACTGCAGAACTGTGTGGAAGGAGAATATTTAAGAAGAAAAGATAACTGTCGACTGTATAAGAGATATGCATAATAAAATGTAATTCATCAGGGTTTTCAAAAGATTTTGAGAGCTATTTTGTGGCATATTGTTATGGATAAAGATGACAAGCTACTGGGATATTGTTATGGATAAAGATGACAAAAGATCACAAGGCCATGCACATGAAAAAACGAGTCCTTGCGATTGATAGGAATGTAACCTGGTGCAATGAACTCAGGCAAAGTTATGGAAGGATCAAGATTTGTTTTATAACTTGCCAAGATTTCAGGTGTTGAACTAGACAGAAAAGATTCAAGGTGAGAAAATTACTGCAACGATAAAATGTTGGTGAACAAAAGATATACAGGTTTGGATGTTTGACAGCCTGATTTAGGTTTATTGGTAATTGTTATAATATGAAATTTGGTTAAAAGAAGTCTACTGCCTTGTTTGAATAACTTGTACAGAAAGGCAGCTCAGTCTTTTATTTTGCCTTTCGATTATTAACCTTTTGACTTCTCGAAAGCAGTGTTGTGGTCTCATAGAAGCAAGTTATTACAAATGCAGGGTCACTCTTCAAACGTAATTTGACACTAAAACTGCAATACCTTTTGACAAACTGTTGATGGAGCAGTCCTAAGTTGTTAAAAGAGTTCCTTTCTACCAGTCAGCAATGTAACAGTCAAGATATAATGTAGAAAAACAGTAGGATGGCCGGTATTATTTACCTTTAGTCTTTGTCTTTGTCTACCTGATATTACAATTTCACCATCAAAGTTGCTTTTCACCCCTTTGTGTAAGCACGACTATGTCTATATTGTTAGATATAGCTAACTTTATATCTTGGAGTGTTCCAGCTGCATGCGAGTGTTCTGATTGTTTAATGCCTAAAAACTATGTTTTTGGTAAACCGTCTTGGACATTTTGAGCCTAAATTTTTTGCTCTTTTTGTGAAGATATCTTGCTTTGTTTATTTCTTTTTTTATGTCGTTAAGCACAGTTTCAGATATAGCTTTTACAAAAATTTGGCAACCCATAATCTTCAGATAATTTTCACTGAGAATCAATTTGTTTTTTATTTAGAGAAGACAACAAGACGCAAATTTTAGGAATGCCAAACCCTCGAGTACTATCCAGTATGCGGTATTGAAAAGAGCATGTTCAGCTTATTTTTGTTCAGTCATTCTATCATTTGATGCACACCGTACTAATTGTTGCACCGTTTCCAGATGTTTTTCAAGAATTTAACATACACAAACTTTGTGTTTTATGTCATGCTCGTGTGGCTTGAAATTGTTTATATGACAGATAGAGAAATAGAGAATCAAATCTTAAAATAAAAGTTAAAAAATATATCTTTGACATGCTTTTGATTAACTTCTTGTCTTCTTCATTTCTGTCTAATGCTTCGTGCCATGTTATCAGCAAAAATTATGATTTTTTTTATTTTGTTGTAGTTTATTATCATAAGTTGGAGTATTAGTTAGGGTATTAGTTGTTGTATTAGCTGAATAAGCGACTTCAGAGTAAATCTTTAGGCCTGGAACAGTAGGTGGCATATTAAGCTCTCTTCATGGTTAAGAGTAGCATATTTATTATTTGTAGTTAATTAATTCTATATTGTTAGGCTGGATTTATTAAAACGACGTCTATCTTAATTTTGTTAATATTGTTATTTTTGTTGTTATTATGGGATGAATTGTTTAATAAACGTCATATCTATTTCTATTTTTTTTATTTCATCCTTGAGATAATTTGTGCCAACTTTTAAAGTTTTAATAACTTTGTTTTCAAGATTAACGTTTGATTTTTGACTCTTGAGAATAGCTGATGTAAGGAAAAGTTTTAAGTCGTCGAACTGCTGTTTAATAAAAGGAAACAAACAGAGAAGTTATTTTTCTCTGTCAGTTTTTAAGATTAAGTGAGTTAGTAATTAATAGTTAACTGATACTTACTTTACTTACTTAAAGTAAATAAAGTAAGTAATGTAAGTAAAGTAAGCAAAGTAAGCAAAGTAATAACTGTCTTTTATTTATATAACTTGAACATATTTTAATTCTCAAACATTTCTGAAGAGTATCAGTAATTTAAAAAATATTTTTCATTTCATTTTAGAAAATAGATGCCTGCGATAAATCAAAAGATATCTTTAAAGCCAAGAATAAAGAATGTGATATTTTAATTAAAGTAAGATTAAATATTTAT
>JAUZNK010003114.1:0-11087 GCA_035046665.1 Euphysa ruthae | reverse complement strand
GTAACTTTATGGTATTTTATCTAAAAAATGAGGAGAATAAGCAGACGTCTACAAATCGGAAAAAATGAACTGACGATGGAGTGAGTAATCTTATCGCAATTTTTTGAAGAAGCATGTTATTTAAAGGTCTTATTTTATAACAGAGAGCATCGAAGAACAGTAATGAAATTAGAGTGAAAAAAATTAACGCAAAATGAATGAACTGGAGTTGCTTTTTATAGAAGTGAATACAAAGAATGCCCAAGCAACCAAAGAAAGTTATGAAAGTATTATCGAAAGCAACGCAACTAGTTCTGGCAATGACTGTGTTAAGAAACCGATATACGTTACCACTTTGGTAACTTTCAAGCGGATAGAGATTCAGAAGATGGCTCCATTTGTAAACAACCACTATATAAAAATGAATAAATTGCAGACGGGAAGCTACAGTTTTGAATAAACTGTGTGTATTTTTTTGATAATGGATGTTACTAGATAGTGAGAAAACATAAAATGATATACCAGATATTAACGCTTCTGTACTACCTTCGAGTCTTCATGTACATTGTAATGTAAACTTTTTTAACAGTTCGTTCAGCAAAAATGGTACATCATACATGGAGATAATCAATTTTACTGTCGGCGAAGGTGCGGATCGTAAAAGAGACTACGGTCTTTTCTTAAACTATTTTAATGTCATGATTTTTCTAAGAATTCCTTAGTTTGACCATCATTCATGATTTAAAATTTTCTTCTATTTTTGTAACGATTCTATCACAATGCAGTCAAAACATCTCGAAGACCATCTTGCATTACAACTTTTTCCTAACATGTGCATAATGATTTTTCATATGATGCATTTCATTGCGGAATCTCATGTGCAATTTCTTCATTATCTTCTAACCGCATACATCATTTAAACCTATTGTCATAAATTTAAGAGGCTCTTTTTTCCATTTTAAATTCATTTGAGAAAAATAATAAAATATTTTGTTGGAGAAAGTTTCATCTATGTCTCCAGTTTGAAAAAAAACCTAAGCTGGAGACTATCATTCATGCGTTTGAGTATTTTCGATTATCTCGAACACTTTTTACTCGGTTAATAGAGGATTACGAGCTAAAAAGCATAGGTAGCTAGTGGCAAACCTGCATTTACAGTGGTACAGTGTTTTTTGGTAAAGCCTTACATAAATCTGATGAACTAGCCAATAAAATTCTTTGTTTCTTTCTTGTTCGGCAATTTGGAGGTCCAAAAATTTTGTTGAAAATGCTTCCTGTAACTGAACTGAATTCCAAATTTTTATTTGAAGCAAATGATAAATTAATAAAGTGCCTTAGAGAAGCTGGAAGCAAACTTAAGGGCCGAAACTATAGAATACTATCTTGGAAGAAATTTAAAAACGCATAAACCTAAATATATATAAAGGGCTTTTAAAAATACATCTTCTCAATAATTTATTTAAACTAACATGGATAAAGCATATTAAACTAACTAGTTGTTATTGTCCCTTCATATCCTTTTCTGTATGTCAAGGTGTTCTTTTAAGCATCTACCTTTATTACTTGCTATAATGCCAGATGGCATTTCAGTAATATGAATCACCTCGAGTAATGAAGAAAAAATTAAACATTATTCACTGATCACCAACATATTCAGGGATGAATTTAACACCAGAGCATTAGATTTCAAAGCATTGGGAAACAATATTTCCTACATGCCCCGTTGCCGGTGTAGTAGCCTATAACGAATCCCTGGTAATAAGCTCTCCCCCAGGACTTATTGACTAGTCAAAAATACTCCCTAGTACTTATTAACTAGTCAACAAGTACTCCCTCTATTGTTGATAAGTACTTCTCTAGAATTTTGGAAAAAATTTAACGAAATTTATTTGCATATGCGAAAATTTTATTACCTAGGTAATTAGAGAGTCTACTAAATATAGGTGCTTTACGTATTTATACGTGCTTTTCGCTATATATCGTTAATTTTACTGACTTAAAGTTAGCTTAGTCTCAAATATTGAGTATGCTCCAAATTGAATGCAATGGTAATAGTTATAATTGTCACATTTTACATTTTTGGTCCAATTTGGTCCCAAAAACTTAATGTGCTCATATTTTAATGAAAACTTGCACCGTGACCATTTTAAATTAACGATATAGCAAAAAGCACGTATAAGGACGTGAAAGCACGTAAGCACTTAAAGCATGTATATTTAGCAGACTCGTAATTAGATGGAGCAAAAAGACACTCCCAATTGTTTGACATAAAACTGAGCTTCCATGGGTGAACTACCATCCAAAATTTCTGCAACAAAGGCTACAGTAAAAGGAACACAATCATGGTCATCCAGTTGTTTCTGTATAGGAAGAAAAGTGAACATTGAATCATTACACTTTCTGTAAAAAGCATTAATGCACTTTTTGACGACACGATTTGTGGCTGTTTTATTAAAGCTGTCGCAAATCTGGATTAGACCATTTGAGCAGAATGTTAGTATCCAGTGACTCGAACCATCATGTAAAAGTTGGATATGCTTGTTAGTAACTGAGTGAAATGGTGTTTGTCCACACTTTGGCACATTGTGTACTAATTGGCAATCAAAATCAACACCTAGTTCTTTATGAATCAATTTTTGGAAGGCATCAATGATTCGATCGTTTAGCCATGGAGTAGGTGGTTGAAGAATTTGCTTTTCCTCAGTTTGCAGGTGATAAAGGCTATTTTTTATCCTTAAATTATTTTTGCGCTCGATAACTTTCGTACTTTCATTAACAGCTGAGATTACCTTTGTAGAGAATTTCCAGTAGCTTCAATTGTAAACTATGAAAAATTTCTTTGACCAATGATAAACCATGCAGATTTCCAGTTTTTAACACCGATGATTTTAGATAAGGTTGCCCAACTCCACTCAAGGGGCCAAAAATTCTGATTAGTTTTCGAACACTCACTTTTGTCATATTGTTCCATCTAGGTAAACAATTTAATACACCTTATTGAAATTTAATGAAAGTAGAATTCTTTTTTTCTTTGTACTATCTCATTAAAATTTGAGCAGGTACGTTATTTGGATGAATACGTTTCTGCTACGTTCTTGAAGGTTATCACTGCATCAATCAAGATCAAGAAGATTTCAAGAGGAAAAATAAGAAGTTGCTTATCGTTTGAAGTAGAGGAATCGAATTTTTCATCAACTGGAGGCTCCTGATCGATTGGCGTGGAAGAAAATAATTCTTCATTAAGATGAGGTTGCTGGTTCATTGTAGGAGGAGATCAATTTTTCATCAATGGGGAAGTTTTTTATCATTCACCACAATGTCATTTTCATTCGAAAGAGAAGTTTGTTCCGCCGTGTATACTTTCAATAGAGAGATATTGTCCTTTTTTTGTTTTGACTTCCTTCCTTATTGTTCAAAGTGCAAAGATTTATATTTGATATTGTATCAACTCTATGTAGACCGAGCCACTTTAAAGTAAATTTGCCATTATTTCTATCTTCCCTGTTTTGATTTTTCAGAAGCACTTTTTGGCAAACCTCGATTGTGTTTAGCACTTGATGACGTCGATTGTAATCGCGTTGTTGTTATTATTGTGCAGATTGAATGTTTTTTCCCGAATTTTCATGAACTTCTTCTCAGTATTAAGAACTGCATCAAATGTCTCTTTGTCAAAAGGCTTGTTACTGTTATCACCATCGATGATCAAATTATACTTGCTGTCAATAGGTAAAATAGGCTCTTATATATACATAAGGGTGAATATTCTGTAGAAGTGTGTTTGCTAATTCTATGTGCAAACAAGATTCCTTCGATAATATATTCTGATAAACAACCTTTACCAATGAGTCTTTGATGATTCGCCTTTGACGTTCATATAGCCCATTGAATTGTTGATGATACGAGAAATTCAGTCGTTGTTCGGTGCCAGTCATTCTATGTAGATTTTTTCTCACTTCATTAACAAACTCCCTCCCTTGATCATTGATTTGTATTTTGGTGCAACCATGGCGACATGATTTCATATAAGAACTGCGCAATTGAAGAGGGTGTCTTATTTCTAACAGGTTTTGCCTCTGACCATTTTGAAAAATAGTCTATATAAAGAATTAAATTTTTGAACCCGTCAAGTTTAGGTAGGTTACAAACATCCATCACCTATTTGTCCCATTACTTCGCTCTTGACTGGAATACTGTGGAGCTCTGTTGACACTTTTTTGACTTTTCCATTCTTTTGGCATTGATCGCATCTCTTGATGAGCTAGTCAATATCGCCTTTTATGTTTTGCCAGAAAAATCTAATAGCAATTTTTTTGTGTGTTGCATCCTTTCCACGGTGTAAAGCCATTACTTTGATAATAGAATCGTCACCTAATCCAACATGCATGTCATGCAGGATCTTTTGTTGCCTCACTTTTGAAGGAACGGCCTTTTTAATAAAATTTGAAATTTGAGTATGATCGTAAAAATTATGATAAAGCATGAAACTGGGCACAAATGTACACTACCAAATACTAATTAAAAAAAGTAATACACGTTTTTTTTATATAAGAAACCTACAATTAGAGACTTCAAAAATTAAGAAATTTTCAGTACTACGCTGTTATGACTAATTTTGAGATAAGAAACTTGTTTTAACTTTTTATTTCATCAAAGAAGAAGAGATTTATTTATAAAATTAATCAATTCTCTTATAATTCAAAAAATGTATAACTGATCAAGTCAATCGTTTTTTGTATACTGTGATGAATGCCCAATCCTGTTGACGATCTACTGTAAAAAGTGTTATAGTACGATTTGAACGCATGTCTGACTTTTGACTTCAGTTCAGTTTGAAGTCATTGGTGATACCACTATCCTACTATTTCACGTTTTAAAATATATCCAAACAAAAGCCCAGTTTTAATAATGGTTTTAATTTGAAAATTTTTCTAGGCTTTCAGTGCATTTGATAAAGATGGAGACGGTTACATAAGCAAGGCAGAATTGAAAAGTGGCATGTCATTGATAGGCGAAGAATTATGTGATGAGGAAATTGATCAAATGATTTTTGAAGCTGAAGCGTCCGATAATACTAGAATTAGTTTTGGAGGTACTGTTATAAAAAATTCATTAAAGCTTATTCAATTTAGATGGGCATATAATTTTCGGATAAATAAACCACATGCTGATTAATAGCTAAGTTGCTTAAGTCCTACCATCTATCATGTTCATGACTAATCCTGCCACCTAACCACCATGTTCATGGCTAACGCTACCAACTCACCATCATGTTCATGACTAATGCTACCACCTAACTATCATGTTCTAGAATAACGTTACTAACTTATAACCATATTCATGACCAATGCTACCACCTCACTACCATTTTCATTGCTAATACTACCACTTAACTATTATGATCATTGCTAATGCTATACCACCTTACCGCCATATTTATGACAAATGCTACCACAATCATATTTCTTTTTTAATGCTACCATAATATTAATAGGTGATGCTATCACGCTAACACCATACTTATGACTAATGCTACCAACCATTGTGTTCATGACAAATGCTACCACTACATTAATGTTAATATTAAATGCTATGATACCTTAAAAAGGTATTTATGATTATTGCCTCTACCTACCGTCATGTTTTTTGTTAATGATTAATTAAGCTTAGAGCACATATAAGTTGATCACGTAAAGCAGCAGTTGTAAATCTCACCATCGAAATGAAGCCTCAAATATAATGATACTTAGGCTTTTTATTATTCATTTTGTGTATATTTTCCACAGTTCATTATTATTGGATTTTATCATATGAAACCAAAAAAAAAAAAATTCTGGTGGCATTAATATAACGTGTTAATATTTTAAACAGGTAAAAACTCAATTGCTAGTGAAGAGCCAATGATAATTTTATAACTTCATTGTTGTTGAATCATATGACTCTTCATCACATGTTTAATTCTCAAAATAACTTCTTTTCTTTACTTTTCAGAATTTAAAAAGATGTTGACTCGATTCATCAAACAATGAAACAGAAGCTTATGTGCTACGCTATTTGAACATCGAAAATTAGAATGATGCATTAAACAAGTTATCATCGAATCATAGATAACTGGATGTAGAGTCGACAATGAAAATTTATACAACTAACTGTAATTATTAAATCTTGAGATATTTAATAGACCTCAAATTAAAGTAAATTTAAATCGTATAAGATTCGAATATTTCATATGCGAATTTTCAAATTAGGTGTGTTATTGCTGTAAATAAGTTTTAAAATTATTAGGATGAAAACTGTAATCTAAAATAACTTTTGGATTTGTTCTTAAATCTTTTCAGCTCGAAAAGTTTAATATTTTTTTTTTTTTTTTTTTTTGTAGAACTAGTTTTATAATGTTTTCTTCCACATTCATGCTGTTTGCTGGATAAAAAATTTAATACCAATAAAATAAACGATAATGTTTTTTTGATTTGTAAGCTAAAGTATATTTGATGTCTTTTTCTTCCAGTTAAAATTAAATTACTAAAGTAATTGACATCAAAAAATAATCAATGGCTTAAATTTTTGACTAAATACCGAATAAAAATAGTTATTTATATATGCTTTCCCTGTGCGATTTGAGCATAAGAAAACTAACAGAAATATGCGATAATCAGTCAAAACCCAGATATTATCCTGTGATCTGTTTATTATTGACTTTGCTTGGTATTTCGAGCAAAAAAATTCCAAGATGGGTTATCTTAGTGACCTAGCTAATTTTCAAGCAAGCAAGCGTTTTCTGGTACGTGATGTTATGTTCATGGCTAAAAATTTTGGTAAACAAAATTTGACTTTTCGAATTTTACAAAGTAAAATTCAAAATATCAAACTTTTATTTATTTTTTTTTTTAGCTGTGAATTAATTTCGACAGGATAATTTTTATTATTTGCTTATATATTTGTTTTTTAATAAAATTTAATGTTACATATTTATTTTGAAAGCATGAATTTCAGTGCCAAATCTCAAAGCACCATAATTAAACATATAAAACATTTCTTAAAGCATTTATCATAAAAGTAGTAGTAAAGATCGGTAGTAAATGTAGGTAGTAAAATTTGGTAGAAAAATTAGGTAGTAAAATTAGGTAGTAAAGGTAAATAGTAACAGTAGGTAGTGGAAGGTACTAAAGTGAGGCAGTATTGGTAGCAGTGAAGGTAGGTAGTAAAAGTAGGAAATAATGTTAGCTAGTAAAGGTAGATAGTAATTATAGGTAGTAAAGTTCGGTACTAAAGGTATATATTTAAGAAGTAGAGAAGGTAGGTAGTAAAGGTAGTAGTAAAAGTAGATAATAAAAGTCTTGGTGCGAGTAAGGCCATTTTCAGCATTTTACATACCAATCCGTTAAATACCAAGATGTGTTCTGTTTTGCTCTGTATGATCTGGTCTTTATTTTGTTCACGGTTTTTTAAGGAACTTATGAAACGGAATTAAACAAAAAGAAATAGGGTTTGGTGGATGTAATGATAATATACACAAATAAGTCAACACAACTGGATTGTCTTTTAATAAATTTTTTACAATACTAAATAAAATATAGGTAAGTATATATAACCCACTATCAGTGTTGTTTTAGGTTTCTTTAGCTTCTTTAAAAATTCTTAAAAATAAAAAAAAAAAAAAAAAGTTGAAGAAAATGAGTTGGCACAGTTGTAGGACGTTTGACTCCGGAGCGAAAGGTTACGAGTTCGACTCCCATCTCTGTCGGAAATTTATTTCCATGTTATCTCTGAGTTTCTGAGCAAAACTCATTGCGTAATTCAACGCTAGCTCAAATTGGTCGGGTTGTTTGGTTGAGCGAATTTCGTAAACGCAAATGGGCTTTCTAAGTACTCCAAGACCCGCCGCGTGGGCCCATCTGAAAATATCGTCTCGGCAATTTGTTGGTTCCCCACGTTAAATATGACATTCTCATTCTCTCTCAAACAACACGGCGTAAATTCTGCAAGATTCTACAAAATAAATTACATCTTTCATCTAATTAACCGCTTTTATCTAACAATTCATCCCCAAAACTCATAAATCTATTCCACATACCTCCTCAAACTAAAGAAATTTTATGTTCCTTCGGTGAAAAACTAGATGTCATTAAAAGCGAACTTCGTGACAAACCATACGAAGCAAACCAGCAAAGTAATTGCTAGTCAACAAAACGAAATAGATACGTTAAATAACAAAATTGTAATGTTAAACGACAAAAAATTTAGATATCACAAAAAAATAGACGACCTCATGAACAGAGGACTTCAAAAAACAAAGCTCATTTCCAACACTACCAATATCCCACTAATAGATACCATAAATATGATTGAGCAATGCCACAGAGAGAAAGCTAACAACCCCATCACACCTTGGTCAAGTTCTATCTCTGGAAGGACAGTGAGGAAACGCAACTTGATTTTAAGAACAAGAAATACAGCAATGGTGGAGAGACGAAACCTGTTAACAGTTAACAAAATAGTAAGTGGGTATCCAGACTTTCCTGCCATATATTTCAACTAGCGTATATTTTAGTTTTAAATTTTCTTATAGCTGATCTATATTCCTTATTTTCTGATTTTGTGATGTTCCTGTGATGCTAGCTTTACAAATTACTCATCAAGGTGGTTCCAGGATAAATAATGGGAAATGGTCATTGTTAGGGGCTTGTAACAATTAATAAGTTTAAAATATAACACAAGGTAATTAATATCTTTACCAAATATATATATATATTTTTTTTTTTGAAAAAATGCATTTTTTGGTGGTGATGAGCCAGCAAAAAAAAAAAAAAAAAAAAAATCAAAAAATATACAAAACTTAAGAAACTTTGAACACCAATTTATTAATTTTTCTTGAAAGAAATTTTCACTTCAGTAAATTAAATTAGTCTGGTTTCACATCCACTCTCTCTGGAAAGAATGTATCTAATTCTGACACCGATCAAAATCCTAATAACTCCTATTTTGAAAGTTTGAACACTCTTTTTACCCCTATTGACTGCCGATATGCTGAGGTTCTTGATATAAAAAACCTCACAAACTCATGTTCTGCCACATTTTTACATTTAAACATTGCTTCTTTAACTTACCATCATACTGAAGTACCGATCTTAATCAACGCAATGTTTATTAAACCTGAAATTATTGCTATATCTGAATGAGCTAATATTTATAAATAAACCCAGCTTAGTAATTTGATGTGTTTATCGTCATCCTACAATGCGTGCATTTGAAATTACAGAAAATTATTTTCACTCCCTGTTGGAAAAAGTGACGGTTGAGAGCAAGCAAATAATGCTTATGGGTGGCTTTAACATTGATGTTATTCAACATCACAAAAATTAAACCATAGCCAGGTTTCTAGGCTTACCAACTTCAAATTCTTTGTTCCCTTTCATTTTGCATCCTACTAGAATAATATCTCATTCAAAAACTTCAATTGATAATACTTTCCTAAATTTTCACCATGATGATATCTGGTAGTCTCAGTGTTGAAATCTCTGATCATTTACCTCCATTTATTACAATAAAAAATTTTAGAAACACAGAGAAGGCTGAGCAAATAAATAAATATTAGTCGACGCAGTTTTAAAAACTTTAATGAGAATTTTGTTAACGATATTTCTAGCATTAATTGGGAAGAAAAGGCACTATTATCAATAACTCTTTTCATAAAGGCATATTCGCTGATTAACTTATAATTGCCAAAGTTGTAAATGTCTACAAAAAAAGACTCTGAAAAAAGGTTCAGTCCCATTTCACCATTATAGAATATAAGAAAGATCTTTGAAAGACTTATGCAAACTAAAATTGATTCATTTCTTTGTAAATATAAATTTCTTTATAAATATCGGATCTATAAAGTTGGGATTTAGAGATAATCATTCTACCACTCATGCTTTAATTGAAATAACTGAGTCTATCAGATAAGCTCTCGATAAAGGCAAGTTTGCTTGTAGGGTCTTTTTAGACTTGCAGAAGGCGTTTGATACCGCTAATCACAATATTCTCTTGACTGAGTTAAGTTATTATGGTGTTCGAGGCTTACCATTATAATTGGTTCAGCTCATACCTTTTTAACCATCAAAAATTTATATCTGTAAATAGTGCTAACTCAAATATACAAACAGTCAATACAGGAGTGCCACAAGGATCTATCTTAGGACCTCAAATTTTTCTTATTTATATAAATGATCTTAATAAATCGATCAATCATTCAACCAGCTACCACTATGCAGATGACATTAACTTGCTAATAATAATTAACAATAATAAATACATAAATATATAAATTATGAATTATAAACTCTTCTCCAATGGCTCACATTAACGTGAGCAAAACTGAAATAATAATATTTAAATCATTTTGAACCTCACTAAATAAAAAAATATAAGAGAAATTTCCTGAAGATACAAATTTTAGACTAAGTGGAGAGAAAATTAAATTTTTTAACGCAATTATATATCTTGGTGTTCAAACCATTGAGAATCTATCTTTTAAAAGTGCATTCAAAATCTTTGACTAAAACTCTCACGATCAAATGGAATATTAGCCAAAGTCAGACACTCGGTCTCATTTAGAAACTATATTAACCATTTATCATAGAATGTTTAACCCACACCTCAGATATGCATGTCAAGTATGGGGATAGTCTCACAACACTTCGCTTAACAGAATATGTTCTCTACAGCGAAAAGCATTACGGTTAATATATTGCTACCCTCCTCACAGCGATTTTAAACTCCTTCTTTCTCTTTCTAACATCCTTCCTTTCCATGATCTAGTCTATATCCTGAACTTTCATCTAGTAAGGAAACATCAACATTCCAATTTACAAGCAGTTTTTATTAGTTTTTTTTGTCAAACGAGCTGGAGAGCAACACAATCTAAGGTCAGTTCAAAGCAACAACTTCGTGGTACTACTTAAATAAACTTTCATCTATGGTATCAACTTAGTTTCAATGTATTCTTGACTCGAACAGTTTACCTCAGGACTTAAAACAGATCCTATGCTTTCCTGATCAAAACATGCTTTATCAAGCTCTATTTAAACAAATTATGAAAAAAAAAAAAAAAAAAAATAATAAGCTTT
>JAUZNK010003113.1:0-11087 GCA_035046665.1 Euphysa ruthae | reverse complement strand
TCGTTTATATCAGAATGTGGTTTTTCATTTTTTGCTATGTAATAAGCTGCTTGGATACGAGATTTTCGGATTTTTTTGCATTTTCCCTCACGCAGTCTAAGTTTCTTGTAATACACGGGAGTTGTATGCGGATGCACCTAATTGCTCCTTATTTTCTAAATCCATTGCTCTCTTATGTCATTTGCCTTTCATGTGTTTCTTTAGACCATCTTTTTTCAGACTTTGCATACCGGTTGACAACGCCTCGTTAACTCATGAAAGTGTTTAATTGTGAAAATATGCTTCATAAATAGCTGACAAATTATACACAGTATTTGACCGCCAACAACTTCCTTATCATTCTTCAATTTAAAATCAGCTTCCCATTTAAGCATCGTTTTCATTTAAACCATAGTGAAAAAAAATATATAAAATACAAAAACTTACAATGGTAGATTACAAAAAAACTTTGTAAATAAATACTTTAAAGAAGAATATTTATGATTGTAAGAAATATGATGCGGTGTGTTTTCTTTTTATAGTTTGAATAATCCTGCTATTGTTTACAAAACTTGTTCTTGGGCCACTCTTGTTCTTAATTTTTATCAATGATCTTAATTCAGTGACTTCCCATTCAATAATTCATCAATTTGCTGATGATACAAATTTACTCTATGTAAACAGTTCCCTGAAAAAAATTAATAAATATATAAACCATGACCTAAAGTTAATGATTGGTTGAGATCTAATAAATATCTTTAAATGCAAGTAAAACCAAAATAATTTTATTTAGATCAAATTCAACTAAAATACCATTTAAATTTCGGTGTCAGTGGCCAAAGAATAAAACCAACAAACCAAGAAAAGTATCTAGGATTAACCCTTGATGAAAATCTTAACTGGGAATCTCACCTTAAAGCCTTCAAAATTAAACTCAGTAGAGCAAACGGAATGTTAGCTGAAATTCGTCATTATAGTCAATTTATTTTTCTATTTTTCACAATAATTTAATTACGGCTTCCAAATATGGGGCCAACATTTTAATGATAAATTTAAAGCCTTAGAAAAAATTCAAAACAAGGCAGTTCGCATAATTAGTTTTACTCATCAAGCTAATAATCTATATAAACATCTAAACATTTTGAGAACACATGATTACGTTAAGCCTTTCAACGTTATGTTTGTTTTTTATCATCAACAAAATTCAATACCTAATGCTTTTAACAATATATTCGACACAGTTGATCATAAACATAACTCAAGCTTTAAAATAAAAGGTAAACTAAAACTTCTTAATGTAAAGACAACAAATTATGGTCTTCAGTCAATAACTTATAGTTCTGTAAATAGCTGGATTGAGTGTCTTGATGATATTGACGAATTTTTATTTTTAAAACGAAGTTGTTTTTAAAAAAAAATAACAAAAAAATTGTTGATACTTACACTTAATTCTAATTCTTCTTTTTTCATCCTATTTTGGTTAACATGTTTTTCAGCTTACAAAAATAATAGTGAGTATATTTATGGTGGGATCATTATATTAATATCAAAGTTTCTGTGACAGTTCACTGTCATAGGTTCTGTTGCCATGTTCTGGTAGGATCCTGGGTGAGGGTTATAGTCTTAGATGGTTTCATAACGCTTCAATTAATTAATAAATTTTTTTTGCTCTTTTCTTCCTATCTTCTTTCTTCTCTTCCTCTACTATATTTTTATTTTATATCTTTTCTAGGATTCCACTGTTTTATAGCATTTTAATACTGGTAGTGTCTCATAATTATTATACTTCTTATTAATTATACTATTAGTAATTAGTAATTATTAGTAATTATACTATATCGTGTTTTAAGTATATTACTTTGTAAATTTAGGAACGATTTTGTAATAATTTGTATAAGGCAGTGTTTTCTTTGTATTCCAACATTTCTAGTAGAAAAGGTAACATTGATTGATTGGCTGATCACATAATAAATAAAAAATTTATATTTTGCCACTATAACAAAAACATTTCGAATATGGAAAAAAATGTACAATTGTTGGCCTCATAGTGTCTCATCCAAGGTGAAAAATGAAACCCTCTTCTCGAGGTTCAAACCCCTGCAAAAAATTCTACACCTCTTTTGGAACCAGCCCATAAACTTAAAAATATCCTAGTGCACTAAAAAATCACAAAAATGCATTCCCACAACTCTTTTAATGTTTGATAAAAATAAATTGGAACCTCTAAACTTTTCTTTTAATGTTCTATTTTATTCAAATTTATCCAAAATTTGTCAACCAACAAGCCCCTTTAGGGCCAGCCCTATGTCGCAAAAAATCGCTAAAGAAAGGTTTGGGCGACTGAAAATGGAAAACGCAAAGCTAAGGAACTCATTCAATTCGGTATGCAATGTCCACCTGAACCCATTCATCTGTCGACGAGCAAAAAAAAAAATGCATGATAAAATTAGAAGTTATGAACATTGTTGGAATGTTAAATTTAGGAAAAACGGTATGAACAATTAATCAAAATAATCCTAAAATAATGTTTTTTGCTAGCTAATTGCTAATTTTCCAGCTATCTATCTCTTTCGCTATAATCATTGGGTCTTTTATACAGAAAAATTCTTAACAACACAAGTGATGTTGTGGACAAGTATGGATGGATGAATGACCTATTCCTAAATAAAATCAGGATTGGTTCCTTTTGCCCCAACTTAGGGGTTTGGGAAGTTGCAACCAACGTATCAGAATAACTAGCTATAGCTAGTAGGACTGGGTGAATTTATGATAAAAAAGCAATCCATCTTACCTGATACAATAGTATCATTGACATATGATTTAGTACAAGTGAATGTGTTTGTTGTTTCACTGCCTTTTGATGTTGGATAATAACTACATATATTGGCTTGCCTTTTTCGTGGTGGGGAGAATGAAAGGAATGGAAGAAGATCTTCCGAATCAGATCCCTCTGGTGGAGGACAATCATAACCAACAAAATTAACAACCTGGCTATATTGCTTTCACAATGCATTCTTGTACATAGTTGAAATGGTACTACCTGTTTCCCAGGCACAAGATTAACTTCTCTCATGTCAGGATATTGAAGGTATTTATTAATCTTCCAAACCACAGAAATATTGATTGAAATCTGAACGTTTTTCAATTGATGCATTTTTAAATTCAGATTCAATGCATGTTTTCGAAATACGCACAGGTAACTTTTGACCTCTTACTGATTTTATTTCCCCAAATGCGTCTCTACGTGCAGTGGAAGAATGCACAGTGACCAAATTGAGCTTTTTCTTTTCAACTTTGGAATCAACTCCAATGACGATGAGAAGTTGGATAGTTGGATAGTTTGACGATGCTGGACGACCTTTTTGACGTTCTATTCCACACAAGGTACAAAACATGGCAGCCAACTTTAATTGTTTAAAAAATGCGCTTTTCGCGAAAATATTGCTACTATTTTATATTTTCACGGGCCGCTAATTGATTTCAGTGTTATTGACTAAAAAATGTTTCTGTATTTGAAAAATATTTCTGTATTCATATTTCTGTATGGCCCTTCTCAGCTTCCGTAGCCAGAGACAAATCCAGTAAAATATAAACTGTTACTGGGAAACAGAATTCTGGGATCAAAACAACACAAAGGCTTTTCTCTGAATAGTATAATTCGTTATAGTTATAGATCAACAAACAATATGTAATTTCTATCATGTTTCACAGTTCTCCTAAACGCCCAAGCAGAAATAAACTTAGTTTTGCTAAATAAATAAATTACACAATGATTTTTAATTATCCAATATATTTTTGAAGAAACATTTTTGAGGGCATTAAAAATCTACCAATAACTTTATATATGAGTAAAGCTGAAGTTATAGATCTCCTAATAAGAAATATTTATATCTGTGAAAAGACTTTATTTCATCCATTTTCAATTTTAATTCTCTGTGATCTCAATGCAAAGTTGTCAACTAGTAGTCTCTACAAATAAACAACGTTTGCAATCTTGAGACATTTCTCATTTTAAGGTCATTCTTAGTTTATAAACAAACCAAATAACCATCAACCTAATAACAGTCCCTTATTGGTATTACATTTACTGCTTAAACTAATTCATTCTCAAATGTTCTCAAATTTAAATAATACAACAAAGTATTATTATTAAAAATTGCTGTCATCAATCTGATCATTAATGAATTAAAGTCAAACCATTTACCCGAGCCTTATTTAATATTTTACATAACAAATTTCTAAATCATGTTAAAAAACCCAAACAAAATAGTTTTCATTGGTTCATATAAAAATTGACACATAAGGTATGTCTAACGTATATGGAATTCTCCGTCTTGAATAATCAAAGTCTTTAACACTAACAAAGTCTATGAGCATCAAATTTCAACACTGATAATCTAATTATGTGATGGCTCCAAAACATCAACCACCTTCAAGTTCATTATTTAAATCTGTAATAAATTCTAATTTTTTGGAAAAAAGAAAACCACACCCTTGTTCACAAAAATCAAAAAATGCAGTTAAAACATATAAACAAACTTTTTCAGCTATGCAGTTTGAAATCATCTTTGATCCAGGCGCCAATAAAGTTGAACTACTTCAGAGACACCTTTAATTTAAGCCTTAATAAAAAAATGTTTCAAATTTGAAGTAAAGAAATAAACGGCAATTCAAGGCTTATTCTCACGTTAAAGTTTGCTCAAATTTTTCTATTCACCTGTTAGTTTGGCCAGGAACTTGCAACATAATTTGTTTGGTGATATCACGAGGAGCAATTCCAGCACACCATACACACATTCCGTATGGTATTAGCTTTTCCTCTTTTGTTTTTGCATTCAGTAATTTCATCTGGTCCTCTTCCACACCAGTCACAAAAGTACTCGTAACCATATCAATTCCTTGCTTATGGAAACGCTCTGCAGTATAATGACTGATCTATAAATAAAAATATTTAGGTAGAAAATTCTCCTAAAATAAAATTATACTTAGATGAGTATTTTTTTCAATTTACACAATTTTCAGCTTCCAAGTGTTGCAAAAATATTCTTTATTTATTTATTTATTTTATTATTATTATTATTTATTTATTTTTAGAACTGTTTTGTTTGTAAAATTGTAATCAGATATTTGAGTGAATGATAAAAATCTGCCGATCAATACAGCAACATCAACACATTGTATTATAAAAATCTGACTTGCTTAAAAAAGTTATAAAATATACAAATATAACTCCTCTCGTAAAACATTTTTAGAAAACATACACTTAATCAGTTTAAAAGAAAGTATGATATTGAATTTGTTCAGTATATTTATGGTTTTTGATAAAAAGGGAGGTAGATGGCATAAATTACTGGAAAGTTTTGGTTAAAACAAAAACTTTTTTTTAGATGATATTAAAATAAAAAGGAGACAACATCAAGTGTTTTTTCTATGAAAGCACCATTAAGAAAATTTAAAAAAATTCCTGGCAGATGATTTAATGAAAAGGTTAAAAATTTTCTGTTTTTGATAAATAGTGGAAACTTCGAAGAGATTTTAAAACAATACTTTGCATTAAAGTGGTGTCATTTGTCCTGGCTAGCACACAGAAACTAATGAATCACTTCAATATTTAACTCTATACCTCTTCTGAGTATGAATTAAGCAGCTTCTCCATACCATCCACTAGGGTTATTTGTGATTTATCAAGAAGGTCACTTGGGTAGAACTTCTTCAAATCTTCTTTTACAAAATCATACAACTCTGCAGCAAATTCAACACCTTTATTAAATCAAATTTATTTGATTTTTAAAAGTTAAAAAAAGAATGCAAAAATGCAATAAAGTAATGACAATTATTAGGCTTTGAAATGGAATGAAAATAACAATTAAAACTTTTGATGAATAGGAGAAAATCAGTCTGAAAAATTTCAACTCAGTTACGAGTTCCATTCCTAAAAATATAAGCTATTTATAATAGAAAAACCTGAAATTTATGCATGTCTTTTTTTTTTCTATATTTCTGTAGAATCAGTAAAAAATAACCTTGCAAAAAAAAAAACTTTTTCCACAACTAAAATTATTTTTCAGCAGGATTCAATTTTAAATGGTGTTTTTATAAGAGGAAGTAGCAGATATTACATCTTTTAACTAGTATTACTGCTAAATAACATATTTGGCTTTTTTAAACTGTTAGTATCATAGCTTACGTTTTTCCTCATGAAATAGTATTTCTAAACTTAAATAAAATTGTCGTTTTTCAAACATGACCTTTTAAATGCAAACATTTTAAGACAAGTATACAAAGGTTGTGAAACAAACTAGCAATTGATTTTAAAGTATTAACTGCTGAAAACTTTACAATCGCAGCTCTCTAATAGAATGCCAAAAATTAATTTATTACCAAAAGTTACCATAGATTACACGGAGTTCTCAACCTTGTGGCAATGGTCATTTTCTGTCAAGTATTACCTATATTTTAGAATATTTTAGAGATAGGTCATAGAGCTTTTAGGTGACTTAGATGTAATAGTTTCATGAATTTTGCTTAAATATATTTACCAATCAGATTTATATCTATCATGGAGAAATTAGTCGTATATATCTAAAACAACTTTCAAAAATTTTACAATATACACGAAGACTTAATTTCTCTTCAGTCTTTATAGCCAATATTGCCACCAAAAAATTGTCAAAAAAACAATTAAAACTATTTAGATCCTTGAATATCAGTATCAACCTGTAGGCCCACCACCAACAACCACAAAATGTAATAACCTTCTAACTTCTGCATCAGATTGCCCAGGTATAGCAGCCGACTCAAATGAATCTACAATGTTTTTTCGGATCTCAAGAGCATCTTGAACTGTCTTTAGATAGTGACTGTGTTCTTTAACACCTTTGATATTAAATGAAGCCGTTTCAGCACCCACAGCTACAACCAAGTAATCATAATCAAGTGAAAACTCTGATTGTTTTCCAGCAATCTCTAAAAACAAGAAATTATTTCAACTAAATTATTTTCATAAAGTTCATAAGCAATAACTTTTGATAATGAAATGAAAATAGGATAAATTTTGGAAGGTTTATAATTACAAAAAGTCCTGAATTTTAAAATTCAGTATATGGATAGTTATTTGACCACAAAACATGGTGAATACCAGTTTTATGTTTGATGCGGACAGTTCACTAGCCGTTAGCTTTGGTTGGCAAGCTTCTAAGAAATAGTCCCACAATAAAAGATACCAGTGCCTATATTACCATAAATAGATTAGAGCTAAGAAGGGCAAACAACTTTTAATAATTTATTGGTGGGGGGAGGGAGGAAGGGGCAAGGAGCCTCATGATGACATTTTTTTAATCTTTTTTTTACATATTGTGAAAAAAAAAAATTTAATTTGACCACCTATTGTCTGTTTTAGAAAAAAAAATACTATGTCAAATTTTTACTATTTCTCACAAGCTGAGAATTGAACCATTATCTGCTCTAAAATATTAGAAGTACTATTGTTACATTCTATTCCAAAGCACAAATAGTTTGCGAGTTCTGTCAAGATTACTAATACTGGGTTTGGAAATAAAATGTGGAAATAAACAAATTAAACACAATCATCACATATATCATCCCTAAACAATAATTTTCGCAATTTTAATTTCTTATTTAGTACTAAAAATGATGATGATGACGATGACGACAATGATGATGATAACAATGATAATGACGGCAATGATAATGATGACAATGATGATGACGACGACAATGAAGATGACGACGACGGCAATGATAATGATGACGAAGATTATGACGACGATGATGATGAAGACGATGATGATGAAGACGATGATGATTTGTTGATTGGAAAATTACACATATAATATACATAAAAGTTTATCATTTGTTCAAGATTAACTAACCAACCATAAGCAAAGAATAAAATTAGGCTTTTTCTTTGAGACTTGTTTTGAATTAGTTTTAGGTTGTGGTACACCAGTTTCTATATACTTGGTCCTTTGCTTTTTAATATACTTATAAATGATTAATTTATTTTTATTAAAGACACATAAATTTCTAATTATGCAGGTAATAATACTTTGCATATCTGTGATATCTTTGCTGATGCAGTGAAGAGCAGATTGGCGTGAGATGTTTTAAGATTAAACTATTAGTTTTGAGTAAACTCGTAAGTTGCCAATGCCTCTAAGTTCCAAGTTATGTTTCTAGGTGCTACAAAACAAACTACATTACAAATAAATGGGAAAAACCTTAAAAGTACAACCAAAATAGAATTATCAGGGGTAATACATGTAAAACCGCAAATAATTAAGTTAGTCAAGTGTTCAGTATGTGTAGAAGCATGAGCCTTTTACAAGCCAGGTCCATAGTAAGTACCTATATTCTTTCATATTTTGCATACTATCCTCTTATCTGGATCTTTTGTTACACAATAATAGATGACAATAAAATGGAGTTCACAAAAGAGAAATCAGATTTATCCAATAAAACTTCTCTCAGAATTTTGAGAAATTACTTCAGACTGAAAATACTATTAAGATTCATATAAAAACCTGCAGATACTAATTACCAAGACTTTTCAATAATGTAATAATAAGAATCCCAAAATAGATTTGTTTGAACTGAAAGACAGACCTTACAATTTAAGAGAACAAAAGCTTTTATGAATTCCTCCTGCAAAAAATATAAAATATTGCACTAATTCGCTTATATTTAAATCTTCCAAATGAGTATAGATCAACCAGTACAGTTGAGAATTTTAAATCAGGTATTAACCCTTTAACAGTCCCCGGCATATTATTACGCAAATCTATAGCGGTTTCTAAATTTCTCTGCCATAACATTACGCAAAATTATCTTGGTTTCTAAACGTCCTTGCAGTAATATTATGGTTTCATACATCAATTCCTATTTCATTAATGTTCAACAGCAATAATACGTCTTAATTAAATATTGCATAATTAAAAAGCTTTTATGCAGTTTTTACTTCAGTTTATTTTATATTAAAATATTTCAAATATGATTTTCAAATGTATACTTTTGAATAAAATATGGCAAAAATATTAAAAAAAAAAGTAAGTTTATACAAATGAAGAGATTCATAACCATATGTTTGAATATAGTGAAGAGTTAAGTGTATTTTCTGACAACGAATACAATGTTATAGAAGACGAGTGCAGTGTTTCTTATATTTCTGATGGTGAAAAGATTCTAGAGATGAATGTGTTAATTTTGATATTTAATTATGTGCAGCTCCATGCTTTGCCAATCATCACGCAAATGGACGCCTTCTTTATTATTATATATATGACAATACTATGATGAATAGTGTTAAAAACAGTTAAAAATGTACATGCACTGTTTTTTGGTGATAAAAAAAAGATGTATTTAAAAAAAAGGTTAAAAAATGGTCAGGGAACATATGCAAATGTACTATCTGTAAGTAAGATTAAAGCGAGACAACTATTATATACACAAAATTATACTATGTAGCAAGTTATTCCCTGAAAATTTTGGATATAATTGCTTAATTTACATTTATCTATTATAAGCTTTTATTTAAATTTGAAAAAAGAAAGATTTGATTGGTATATATTAGTCTTTATATAGTCGAGGAGGATAAAAAATGCACTCTGCGTTTTCTGGGAAAAAAAACACACATTAGTTTAACAGAAAACTTCGCATTGGTTCATGTTAAAATTATGTTTTTACAAAATTACATCTCTACAATTATTATTTAAAATAAAAGTTCATATCTGTAACTTGATAAGTACCGTTTTATATTACAAATGAATTTGTTTGTGCGTAATAACAAAATAACACATTTCCGTTACATTAACATATTCTCTTGTGAGAATATGTGCGCATTGCACAAAGGTGCCTTTTAATGAAAACTAATAGCTGTTAAAGTTCTATTTATGAAATAAATCATTTTCTCTATTTAGAATTGCATTATTGCAATTTGTTGGCGTTTTTTCTAACTGACGATTTTTAGAACTTTGGATAAAAAAACATGTTTTTTTAATCGCACACCATCAAAAGCTGCTCTGTACCTTTTGAATATTAAAAAATCCCATAAATTAGTCTTTCACTTGATATCCATTGGTTTGTTGTGAGATAATGTTTTTATAAAATGCTTGTCATCCCTACTTTAAGATAACATTATAATGAACGTTCTAATTCTTCATATGTCTCTATTTAGCAAATTAAAATTGATAAAGGCTATTATTGGGTGTCTTTTAGTTGAAGTATTAATAGTTGACTATTGCTACTCAAGTAAAATATTTTTTATTAAGTCAATTAAAAATTTTCTATTCTCACAATGAACGAGTGAAACGTTTTTAAATTTTTTTCGTATTTAAAAAATACATTAATCTAAATTATCATTTTCTTGTTGTTCTCAACCATGGAAGTCTCAATATCATTGTTGTTTTTGGTCCCATTTGCATTTGCAAAGAAATCCATCATGGTTGGAATTCTCCTTCGTAAACAGCTTCGCTGTTTTTTTTCACTGACCAATTTACAAAAACAAACATATAAAAAAGAAAGAGCTAGCTTAAATTACAGTAAAATAATTAATGTAAAAAATCTGCCTTTAGATTTTTTGAATCTCCGTAGTCAGCATAAACGCGAGCGTGAAAAATGAGCGGTGTATAAAAAAACCTTGATCTGAGAAAGATGCACAAATAAAAGCAACGCAAAGTTTTCTTTCTTCATTTAGCAAACATTTGGAACTAAAGCAAAGAAATATTTTCTTTCAAAAACAGCACCTTAAAATTAAAATAAACCTGCGGACGAGAACAAATGCGATTACACACTTACAATCCAGGTGTTTAAAAACTACTTAAAAGATCAACTGAAATAAAAAATTTTAAAAAATAAGCCGTATAAAAAAAAAAATTGAAAAAAAAAAAAAAAAACATTATGGTGTGGAAGTTTGTTTATCTCAAACATATCGTTCTGAATAAGATAGATAATAAATTTTTTTTTTTTTTTTATTATTTAATTAAGACACTTTAATTTTTAACAACCCCACAGTTTTTATCATAACTAACAGTTTAAATATTACAGTTTAAGCTGCATGCTTGTAAACAAAATAACAAAGTGATTATATTTTT
>JAUZNK010003112.1:0-11088 GCA_035046665.1 Euphysa ruthae | reverse complement strand
AGTAAGTAAGTAAGTAAGTAAGTAAGTAAGTAACTAAGTAAGTAAGTGATTAAATATGTCAGTAAGTAAGTTTGCGAATAAGTAAGTAAGTAAGTAAGAAAGAATGTAATTAAAGATGTATGTAAGTAAGGATTTAAGTTACTAAGTAAGTAAATAATTAGGTAAGTAAGAAATTAGGTAAGAATTTAAGCAAGTAGTAAAGTAGGTAGGTATGTAAATAAGTAAGTAAATAAGTAATAAATATGTAAGTAAGTAGGTAAGTAAATAAGTAAGTATGTAATTAAATAAGTAAGTAAGTAAGTAAGTAAGTAAGTAAGTAAATGAGTAAGTAAGTATGTAAGTATGTAAGTAAGTAAGTAATTAAGTTAGTATTATGTAGGTAAGTAAGGCAGTAAGTAAATTAGTAACTAAGTAAGTATACAAGTAGGTATGTCAGAATGTAAATATTTAATCAAGTAAGTATGTACTAAGTAACTAAGTAATTAAGTAAGTATGCAAATATGTAAGTTAGTAAGTAATATTATTTAACTGTGCTTTTATTTCCTTTGCATTGCTAAGTTAGAATACAAGGCACGAATATTCGGCATACAAATATAGATCACTTTAAACTGCGGCTTTCTTTTCATCTATACATGTAAGATTAAGTAAATGTCGTGGAGTGGTGGAACCTTATGGAACAACGCAGGACGACTTACATGGTTCAGAAAACACCTCACTTATATTTGTTTTGAATGTTCTATCCGTCAAATAAGATTTTAACCAATTTATAGTATTTGTGTTAAATTTTATAAATAACATTCTATTTTAAATTACTTTCGTATGCTTCATGAGTATCATTCTAGCTTAAATTCCTGATTCAAAGACCTCTAGGACTTTATCATTGAGATATGTTAAAGCGGGAAATGTGGAATGTTTCTTGCAGAATCTTGGTTTATATTTATATAAAATATTTTTTTGTGTAAGGAAAGTGTTTGTCTGATCATGGATATAACTTTTTTAAAACTTTTGAAATTAAAGGTAGAGTAGATATCAGCCTATAATTCTTAGGATCTGATTTACATCCTTTTTTATATAAAGGTTTTGATTTTTGTTATTTTACAACTGCCAGGAATTGTCGCTGCTGAGATTGAGAGATTGCGTTGTAGCGGCATTGGTAAAGAAAGGGTCTTTCCCCCAACTTTTAAAAATATGCCATTTATATTGCCAACTCCCGGTACTTTTGTATTTTTTATGGTTTTGAATACATCATAAGTTGATCCTTGTGTTATTGGTATAAAACTAAATAAAACTTGAGGTTATGTTTAACTTTTTTTAGTAGGATAATTTAAATGCTTTACCATAAAGCCCTGGTGATTTATGTAGTTTCGGTACTATTTTACTTGTAAGACTTACGGAATAGCTATTAACTAGTTCAGTTATTGTTATTGGATTAAAAATATTAGTGTCATTTTGGTTTTAAACATTATTTTGACACTTGCAATGATTTGGATTATTTTCTGGATTATTATTTAAAATATGTCTATTTATTATATTACTCTCAGGCGATAGTTTGATGTACTCTGAGGCATTATAATATTTCATGTAAGGATTTGGTGCATATGCAATCTTTGCATAAAAAAATTTCCCAGTATATGCATTAAAATTTTGGTTAAAATTTCTAGTAGATACATTATTGGAATATTCCGTTTAAATGTTGTTATTTACATCACCAGGAGAAATTCTAAGGCTTTTTAAATTAATATTTATAGAAGTTAAAAAAAAAGATATATATATATATATATATATATAGTAAATATAAACAGTAAGCAAGTAAGTAAATTAAGTAAGTAAATGAGTAAGTAAGTATGTAATTTTTTAAGTAAACAACTTATAGTGCAAATATTGATGGTAGATATGAAGGTGATGATGTTTCAAATTGACAATAAGCGAGATGAGGTGACAATTCTTCATCTGATGATGATGGTGTCTGAGAAGATGGTGGCGTAGACAATGATGTGGATGAAGGTTTAGACAAATATTGAAGTGAATTGGTGTAGGTAAAGGAGATGGCGAAATATGGACATAACCACATTTCTCCCATGTAGGAGCTCTGAATTTATTAGATCTCCTGAATGGGGTAATGGGAGTATGATCTGGATACTTCTTTTGAATAGTATGAATCAAATAATTATATTTTGACAGAAAAGATAAGACAGATACATTGGAACATGATGTACAGGTGGGAGATGCGCTGTACGGGAAGCAGAACAACAGTTATGTCAGAATATTGGATAGAATGGATGATATGATATAGGTGGAAACAAGAAGTGATGGCAATGGGGAAAGTCATCACGTAGGGCAGATGATGGTGATCATAATGGAGGATGTTGAATTCTGTAACCATCCCACCAATTGCCTAGATATTCACTCTGACTTATTGCAAAGACATTGCTCAGTGATAAAGATACAGGACGAAGGTGAGATGGAAGTGATGATTTTCCTGGATGACTATTAAGAAGGTTTATATTTTAACAGCTAATCTTCAATTTCCATTTCTAATTTTTTGTATTTTCTTTTTAAGATGTACCCTATCTCCGTAATGGTATCTGTTATTTCAGTGGACTTGTTTCGGTGAAGATTATTTGTCCCACCGAATATTATTTATGGATTTAGATAACGTCAGTGTATTGCTCTATTTAAAATATGTTCTGCACGATCACCGCCAATCCCAATAATCCTGGTTTTAGAACAATAAGATAAACCTTTAGGTGTACTGTCACCAATTATAAGATTGTTAATACCTGAGACAGATGTGAGATGTTCAGCTTTCTTTTGGTGGCAGATTTTCATGTTTTTAACAAGCATATCCGGCTTAAATATCATTTATATGTGAACAGAAAACATGATCCTCATGCTACCCCATAAAGCTCATAAGAATCTTGATGAAAACAATTCAATGTGCTTTACAACGCTAACGTAAGGTTTTTGTTACATCCTTGAGTTCTTTTGACATAACTTCGGGCTTTTCTCCAGTCATGTGTTACGTTTTCGTGTTTCGTCATTTTGTGTTCTGACGTGTTGTTTTGCTGTTCTATGATATTGTGTGTTTTTTTTTTATAGTTGGTTTGATTACTGGGCTAATTCCTACTTCTTCTTATGGTTAATTATGTTGAGATTGGATTTTTGCAGCATCATCAAATTCATACGTTTAGAGAAAAAACTTAAAAGAGGTCAATTATTAAACGCGTGAGTATTTAAAGTCGATACTTAAAACCAACACTCAGAGAAACCAGATGAAGAAATTATTCTCTTAATCGATGGAATTACTGTCAATGGAGTTAAAAGGAAACGATTCTATTTCTATTTGAAACCATAAGCAGATATTTTGTTTGGTAAGATGGATTTTTCAATCCCCTATTTCACTTCAGACGACCTAACAACACAGCTGTTCATTAAAAATCAATTGGAAAGCCTTAAACTTTACCTCACAAGTTCGTTCCTTACCAACACTCAAAATAAGAGTAAAATAGTTACTCAAATTAAATCAAATTGCAATAAATATTATTTTATCAAACATTTATTCATATATAAGCAATAATACGCCTACTTTTAGTTATGACATTCCAGTTGTTCACATTCCATTACAAAATCATCAACTCAACGTATAAACAAAAGCTCAATTAAAGACCGGTATCAATTTTCCGCGCAGATGTGCACGATTGGGCGGGAAATCACGCCCGCTTAATGGAATTTTCGATTGAAAAAGAACAAGTTTCGCATGTTGGGAGTATTGAGAATGTAAACAAACATGCACACAGTTGAGTCGAAAAAAGATAAGAACATATAGCTTCTATAAACAAATTACTGCTAATAAAGAAAAAAACTTATTTATTTATTTATTATTTATCGTTATACGAAAAAGTTTTAAAAAGATAAAAGTTACAACGACTAAAATAATGTATATGCGAAAAAAAATTTTTGAACGTGAATGTTTTGTATGTTGGTAAAAGATATGAGATTATACTACTATTTAAGAAATTTATAATGACCAACACAACATTCGAGATGTTATTGTCATGTCTCACTCGGTCAAATCGTCTTTGTGTCACATTATGTGCCAAATTGAGGTATTTAGTAACTGGGGACACAAAATTTACAATAGCTATGAGAAGAATAAGACTGAAAATTGAATAAAATATTTTGGAAACGTAGGAACGGAGAATGAGGGTGGAAAAGAATTTGTGGTAATACAGTTGGTGGTTTTGTTTAGATTCGATTTCTGACCGTGTTTTTGCTCAAACACTCAATATTCTTCAGAATTTTCATGTAGAGTATCTTCATCATGAAAAGGCCTTTGATAATTTTAGATATGGAGTAAGCAACATTGCATCTATAAAGTAGGAAGGCCAGGATGTATAGAATTAGGGTGTAAAAAAAAAAAAAAACATTTTCAGTTCACCCATTTTTTCAAAAAACCTTTGGTGGTGAGGAATGAGGTAATTATACCCCTACGGACCTCGTGGTACTTCTCAGGGAATTATTTGGATTTACTCCTGAAGAGGAAGAGCTTACATTTCTCGTGGCGTCTTCCTCTAGTACATAAACAAATACAAAGTACTTATATAGGTGAGGTCGGTTTCACTTACATAAAAAATTGGACAAAAGAAAATCTATCTAAGGACAGTTACGCTTAGATATATAATTGGTAAATTTAAATCCACACCTCCACTGTCCGCAGCTCCGAGACCCTTGCGGTTTTCACTTAGGTGTGCATCAGGCCAGGTTAAACCAAAAGATGAAGTCAGATAATAGATGTCCGTCGTTGAAAATATGTCGACGTATATTGTGGCACACATCGCCATCAGCTATTTCTTGGTAGAACGCCACCAGCTCCGTGTAAACAAGGTGGTAAAGGGACTAAATCCGTAAGTTTTTTACGCTGTGCGATTCTCAAAGCGTTGCTCAAAATTTGAGAGACACTGAAAAGCGTGCGCATAGAGAATTTAACTGGTTGTTGTGTGAATTGAACGAAATTTTTATTTAAATAATTGTCTGACAAAGGCATATCTGGATATACATATTCACACCATGGATGATAAACAAATTATGAATCAATACACTTTAACGGACGAATATCTCCTTCAAGGAAGTTGCTAAACACATCCTTGATGAGCCTATTCCAGAAGCCGTTAAGAAAAGGTTATTGAAGCATCTCAACCTACTGAATTTGTAAAATACATCCTTGATTGGCTCATCCCAGAATCTGTTAAAGAAAAGCTGATAAAGCCTAAACCGGCCTTCCGCATTTAAGCCGCATGTAAAGAAGGAAAAATAACACCTGAAACATGATCTGGACGTGTAGTACGCTCTAGTTGTGGACATGCTCAGTGCTTTACCAAGACGGGAAATATATCAAGAAAGGGAAAATAATCGTCTGAAAAGAGATAGATGAAGGGGTCGACTGTCGTCAATTCGACATGCGGACGGTAGCAAGAGGGTGAGATATCACTAACAAGGGCGAGGTATATTGGGTCTCGTTTAAAAAAGAACTGAGGGTAACCGTAGAAATGGCCTCGGAAGTGGTAGAGTTTTTAGTTCTAGACGAACAATAAAAGTTATTCACTGTTATAGGTAAGTAGCTAAAGAACAAAAATCGAGCTTATCCACTCACTGGGCATCAATGCCGAACAGGTCTTATACAACCTTTTTTCTCATATTGCAAAAAAATAATTCCGACTACTGCTGTACAAAAAGCCATTGAGCATATCAATAGGGCGGTAATGATCGTATTTGCAGTTACGGAAATTTTCTTGACTACGAGACTCAGGCTGTGTGGTCAGGCTATTGTAAAAAGCGATGGTTTGCTATGAACATCACTGTCTGCATCCTGGACTCTTAATTCAGCATTTACAGAGGAAACTGGAGGAAACATTCGGGATGAGCCGGATGATGAGGCAGAAACTTGTTTGCTAGAACCCGAATGCCACAAAGCCATTCACTTTATCGGTGGCGTTACAGACTGTCGTCTCGGGAAGTGTCTCGGTAAGGAAGATAAAAAGCGAACCCCTATGAAATACAGTGGTGTTTGTAAATCGGCTCAGGACGTGTCTAAAGTATGGAAAAGCCTAACAGCCTAGACGCAACAGCAGGAACAGGTCAACCTCGTGTTAATGACACAATTAAACTTGTGCATGAGTATGGGTTATCGACGTGCATGATGTACCAAGCAGACGTGGAGGGTGCGTCCCTCAACGGCGTCCTCACTCTAACAACTCGGATACGAGTGGCGTCCTGAGAACGCATCTTAGATAATCGCACCTGCTGGGCGATTCGAATTGAAACTATGCTAGGTTGCCTAACTTCCCTTTAATTTCATTGCGGCTGCTGCTGCGTGTATGTACTTGAGAGTTTAGGGTGGAAGTGGTAAGGCGGAATGGATCGTGAAAACGTGCGAACTAGTTGTGCTCACCGGAGAAAATAACCTGGCCGGGTCTCATTGAGATAACCTGCGTATTTTCTTTGAACCCCATCAAACTCAAAACATCCATCGTTACGATTGCATCAACCCTACGAAGGCGATGGATTGATGGGACCCTAGGTCCATAGGTCAAAAACTCGACAATGATTTTGAGGTTGTGTTTACGAATGCTTTAATATCCTAACTAAGACTGGAAATGATAATGAATTACGTATCCCGCCGAAATATTCAAGTAATATATTGTAGGGATTGTGGGAAAATTCCCATACGATAAAAAAGCTCACACGAAATGTGGAGGAGGGGTTCGGGTCAAATATTCGCCAATTCGACATCGACTATCGATGTTTCTGGGAAAAATGCGGAAAGTCATTGTCAGATAACTCTCCGCCAATACCATCTGCCAAAAACGGCCAACTTCAGTTCAACACACTCTCAAAAGATTGATGTAATGCCAGCCGGACCAGGTTCAGCTGAATCTCTTTCATGGGCATTTCAAATGATTGGAATTCGAACAAGCTCTGAAAAGCACTATTCTGTATGACATATAAGAGTGTTCCACGAACTTCAAAAGTAAGCCAGGCAAGCATATTTCGACATCATAAAGCTAATAAACCTGACATCCTTGTAGAGATAAGCTTTTACCCGAACAAAAAATTTGTCTACCATTACAGAAAACAGGTTCAATCAGTGACCAAACCTGGAAATCGCGAGACCGCTTATGAAAACAAAGGAAAAATAGCAAAAGTGCCTGTTAAGATCAAGAAAGGTCAACCACTCGGGAGAAATTATGCTTGTTGGGTGACTGTGCATCAAGTCCAAGAAAAACAATCAGGCCTAAGGGCTGGTTGATCGTGATAGAACTTTGCCTTAATGATTGGTAAGCACTGCTCTCTACACGGCAATCTCGCGTGTGAGGTTGATGGGTAAAATTGTGAAAGTCTTACCTCCATTTGACACCCTATGTCCTTTCGTATCTTCGGCTTTGCAAACAGCCCCTAACATCATCTTGATCAAAGAAAGGTTGAAACACTATTTGATCAGAAAGGGCATAAAAGGTACGCAGAAGCCAAAGACAAACTTTCGACCACGTCCTCGAATTGACCAAAACCGACAATGCAAACAAAAATTGCGCAATGTGCCATACCCACATCTTGATACAAGACTACACCAAAATTTATGGGCAAAAGTTCAGTGTTGACGGGAAAACGATAGTGAAGGCCATTAAAAATTCATAGTTCGTCTCACAAGCATATTATGTAAACGCCGACACAAGCGCTAATATTTGTTTGATGAAACCATGGATTTTCTAGACGACGGATCTCAATTTTGGTGCACCAGAATTCTCAGCTGTGATCTTGTGAACACGTACTTTGAGAATGCAGTGTAATAGAGCTCGGGTTTCCCAGGTTCCGAAATCTGGTACAAGATCAAGTAGGGCTAATCCGGCCACTATAGAACGGTTGCACGTCGAAGACCAACGTCCATTGTGTCTTTTTTGTTGGTAGCAACAAAAACCATCCTGACGATATGCGCGGTAGTGGGGAAAAGTGCTACCCAATCATGGTTGTCACAAACACTGTCTAGCTCTTGTTGACCTGAAAAATTGCTCAGCCAGAAGACGATTAAAATATTCGAAGAAAGATTGCTATCTATGATAGCCTAGTTGTGTTCCACTGACTTAAACCAGTTCCTTAGACGCAAGCTTAGTCACTACACCTTAAATACACGCCCGTTGTTTGCCATCAACGTGCTTGGCCATACAAGCGGTCTATTCTTGTATATGCTAGTAAATTTCACGGCAGCATGGTCTGCTAAATTCTAGGTCAAATTTATGGGAACATTGTAGCTATAGGTCACGTCTACTAGTATCAAAATATACTTGTATGTCTGACGACTATTATGTGGGAGAGAGACAAGGTAGGCCTGGTGGGGTTGGTTCGATTCTTTGTAAAATGGCGAAAGACCTCCTTTGGAGGTCGTGTCTGCATATACCTCCTGCTGACCTCTTGGTTAGATAATCACATCCAGAAAATTTTGTTTGAAGCATCACCTATTGGCATTCTTGAACAGAGCACGATGATACTCTGAATCGATCCAGGGCCATAGTAAGCTTTGTTGAGAGCAATATACTTGTTCAGACGTCAAAGTTTTGGTTTTGTGTTTCTTTTCCATCATTGCCAATTAAAATTATCGAAGCTATGTATTTGAGACTAATGATCAACCTCCAACACGTAGATTGAGTGAGTTTAGGCACTTCTCCAGTGTATACATGTTGGTTCACAGGTCCAGTCATAAGAATCATAGCAAAGCGCAACGACGCCTAGTCATTTTGGCACCAGAGATCTAGGGAAGTTTGAGCTACGTCTATGACATTGTGGACAAGATGCCATTAGGTTTTATCTCTCTGCGATCTGTAGCCGAACTCATTTTGGTGAAAAACATTTCAGCGAGGGTCATATTGTTTTGAAAAAATCGCGATCATGAAGATTTATAAAAATCACACAACTCAAAATAAATCTAGGAAAACACAGGCAGCGTCTCCAAATTCTAGCCCGAGGATCCGATCACGAGGAAGGTTATGTACTGAAAATGGCCCCAGTATACCTCGATCCATTGTTGCGAAATGCAGCCAAGGAGGTGGTTAACGGTAAAATTAGTATTCAAACATCTAGAAACTTGTCCGCGACGAAGGCACCCTGAAAGTGAGGAACCTTTTTCTTTGCTGCCTAATTTTTGAATTGCGTGGTTGTTGACATAACTTGTCTGCAAATTTTGTCGTAATAACACAATCTATTCCGCAACTGACGAGACCAGACCACAGAAAATAATTGTGACGGGATGGGCTGGTGCTTGCGCTGATGTGCTGACAATTGAAAATAACCCTCTAGGAGTGAGGCTTCAATGTGCACCTTGTGGTCCAGAGGCTGTCAAATGAAACCCATAAATTGTATTACCTCCCATATAGCCTGCAAAGTTGAAAAGTTTGCCATCGGCTGTTCAGGCCATACCGGCGACATCCGCTGTCGAAAGATATTATTATGTGATAGTGGAGCCATTAAAGTTTGCTCCGTTAAAAAGCGGCGAGAAGGTTATCCCAGCAATCACTGTCAAGCCAGTGCAGAGTAGTAGACCAATCGGTCCAAATCTTGCAAAGTTGTAGGAGTTCTATGTTATCTTCCCTTTGAACGCCGATGCTCGCCCCATAGCTAGAATTATGTGGCAAGGCAGAGGTGCGCTCTATATATCTTTCAGTTTTAACTGAGTCTTATCTGTTTCTTGTCGCTGGAAGAAAGGAGTCCTTTCCATATCATACATAGCATTCTCTTTCGTCATAGGTCACATTTGGCTTCTATGAGATTATGGTAAGTTTTGATTATATCAGACTGTGTTAGTTGTATTACCCACAAACCTGTGAACTTGGATAGATACCTGTTAAGACATTTTCAAAAAATTCCATAGAAGCCTATGAGGTAATGCAATGGTGTATTTTTCAATAAAAGGATGACATATTGCTCTCTCCATTGAAACTTCTATGGGTCGGCTCAGTTAGTCGCTACTACAGGGCACTGTTAAAGGACTCTACGGTAAAATATCATGTTTTGCCTATCACCGCCACACATGATGACTGGAATAGGTTTGCTATGCTCGTCCTTGCGTCACTCCAAGTTGAGGGTAACTGGAGGATAATAATTGAAGGCAAGATGGCTGAGTTTTGAGATGAGAGATCACAAAATGCCACATCAGTGTCACAAGAAAGGTGAGATGATAAATCAAAAGGATTGGGAGTTACGTAGTATTTATAGGACGGAATAACCATGTTATATGAATGATCCTTGTAAAATCGACATTGGAGAAAACCAAAACTTAACGAAATCTATACCATGCCCGAGTCTGGGACAGACTAACGATTGACACAAAAAACCAGAGTTAAGGAAAAGCTAAACGCCGAGATTGACTCCTGTGAAAGCCTTATGAGTAAATATACTCGGGTGGTCAACGTTATCATTGGTGATGATATCGGGGCTGTTGTGATATAAGTCATTCTGGATGGCGTCTGAACGGGTTTTTTAGCAACCGCAATCGCAACACCAGTCGTTTCAAATACCAAATTTCTGGATATATACTTTTGAAACGACTAACAGGTAAGAAAAAAGAAAAGAAAGAACTAAAATTAAACAAAAACACACCCGAAAGAAACGGGGATGGAAAGTATAAAAAATGTGATTAAAAACAATCTGGTGTTTACGATAATGCATAATGCACAGAAACGTAAAAATAATCTTTTGAGTTCTTTCTTGCGAAATAAATTGTTTGAGGCTGTTGTTAATTACTGCAAAAATTTACACTTTCGTACCAGAAATTTTTTTGACAAAACTTTGTATCCAATGCAAACGCAGGTAAGTTTTAAACAGTTCATTACAGATTTACATGCCAAATCTAGACTTTTGCTCAAGACTCTAAACAGTGTAGTTAAACCATATATAGTCAAAGTCAAGTCATGTTTGTTGTAATAATAGTGAAGAGGAAACTCTCTCTGAACATTACATGCATAGGAAATTTATTATATAAAGTATTTGTTTAAAAAACTTGCAGCTAACCACAGCCTCCTCTAAAAGCCGAAATATTTCTAT
>JAUZNK010003111.1:0-11088 GCA_035046665.1 Euphysa ruthae | reverse complement strand
AGTGAAATAAAAATATTGTTTTTAAATAAAAATATATTTCAATTTAAAATGAATTTAAATTTACCTTTTACTGTTCACGCCTTGTGTAAAGAATGGAATATCAACGATTCTTTTTGCAACGATTCTTTTTTAAACCTTTGTCTCTATTTAATTATTCTATACTGTTCAAATTTTAATAACAAAGAAATGTGAAGGCGAGAAAAAAATAAGGCAATAATCTAAGCACGAATTTTGGCTCAAAAATCTGCAGAGTCAGCAAAAAAAAAAAATCCTTCATTACTATAGAGAATTTTTCGCGTTGTTGTTAAATGAGCTCCAGTTGCTCTATTGTTTTCGCAATAAAACTTACTACGAAAAGGTAAATACTTTGCATAATAACCATAAAAATCTGCTCCAAACTTAATATTAAAATTATGACATTTAGGTGATATTTCAATAATTTTAAAAAGTGAAAACAAAAAGTCAATTTCAAAAAACGTCTCTTGTATTTTGTTAACGTCGAGTTTAAGAAATATTAGCAAAATGCAAATAACAAAACGCTGCTATGCAGCTCAAGGTGTTGACACAGAACTTATAGACAAAGCGCCAATGCTTACCAGGCTGCTTTCTGAAGTCACATCATTACCATTTTGCAACGTACTATTCAACTCGCCGAAATTAAATTCTCGCACTGGCGAGATATCTTTCATGTGTAAGGAGTTTGACAAAGTAACAGATTCTTCTTTCCCAAAATCATGTTCAAACTGATTTGATTTTCTATTCAGTCTTGGAATTAAACTTTTTTCAAGTGATTTAAGTGCATGATTATTGTAGCTGACTTGTTGACCATATAAACTTCGTTCAAATCCTGATATTCTAGCAGACAATCTAGCGATCTAAATAAAAAATATTTGTTACTAACTTAATCCTTAAACTTATGCGAAAAATTAAAAAAGAAAGAAGTAATGAGCAGATCTTGAAGTCTAGCACAGGCGGACTAAAAACAGTGAATTCACAAAACCTTCACTGCGTGAGTTCAAAAAAAAAAAAAAAAAAAACAAGAAGCGTATCTCAAATATTATAAAACGTTGTTTAAAGAACATATTTGGGCCATGTAACAAAACTTAATGCAAATTAAAAAGAAAAAAAAAGAAAAAAAAAAGAAAAAAGAAGCTGAAACTTCGGTAAAACACTAAAACAGAAATAATTAGTTACGTTCTCTTTTGTCAGAGGAGATAAGAAAAGGCCTAAAAAATGGCTAGAAAAAAAATTTTGTAATGTCATACAAAAATTTTAAAGAAAAGAAATCTATAAACTCTGGCAAAAAATCTAAAATTTTTAATTTTTGGACTAGGTGAGTGGGGTCCAGACAAGATAAAACTGAAGATAAATATGGACGAAACGAATAATACAAATAGAATTAAATGTTTTGAAAACAGTTCATCTGATCCGTACCAGAAGCTTAAGTATATGCTTGAAAAAAATGTCAAAAAAGCTGATATCATCCAGGCATGCATTTTAGATTTCTAACCCAGTAAAATTAACAGAAAAACATTTTCTAACATAGCTAAATGCAATTGCAAAAACAGGACACAATTTCTAAACAAAAATCAAAAAATGGGATGGATAATTTCACAAAATTTCTTGAGAAAATGCTAAAAGCTTGTTTTTAGGCACAAAACTGACCCATGTTGGGGTCCAACCATTTCTCAAAACAACCAACATGCTAACATAATTAATATTTTTCAGAATTATAGAAAATTTAAAAAGAATCGGAAAAAAGTTCTTGAGAAAAATGCAAACATGTTATTTGAAAAAGATCTGAAGCGCTTAGGGGATAGCCAACTGGTTTAAATTTTTTTTCTAAAACAATCAATATGCTAAAATCCTCAGTATCAATATTCTTTTAAACTCATATCAAATACCAAAAGAATCGCAAAAATAAATTTAGAAAAATCAAAAAATTGTGTTTCTGGACCGCCATTATGAGTACTTTTCAGAGAAAAAAAATTGGAGTGATAAACACGGACTTTATGACTCAATTGACTTTGCCAAGAGTTCATTCAAGCACCAGTTTGCAACAGACAGCATTTCTTATACAACTAATTATATGGTCGAGGAGATGTAAAATGGACCTTGTGCAAAGTAAATAGTTTAAATGATACTAAAGTGAAAATTTTATATAAAGCATTCTTAAAACTGAATTAAAAACCTTTGCTTTATAATATTTTTTTCTTTATATGCGTGATGACCTGCATTATAACTCTCTAAATTCTATACATCTACTTTATTCAGTAAAATAACCTAAGAGGTCCTGTTGATATTCCATGGAATTTGCTAGATCTTGACAGAAAATGAACATAATAACAGTAAATCAAAATATTACAATGGTTGTTAAATACAATTTAAAATTTCATATAGTCATGCTAATAAATGCAGTAGATTAAAATAAGATTAGTTTCCATTTTATCTGAATTTCTAAGAATTTTTTTTGCCAAATATTCTGGCGATTTTTTATAGCTGTTTTTATTTGTTTTGAAATTTCGAGGCAGTGAACATTATTTTGTTTAGGAGCTCAGTGACTTTGTTAAGCGTATAAAAATAGGTTGCTTGTTGTGCTCATGCCTCTAATCATGTGGATTAAATATTTACAATAGTTATGAAAATTTCATATAAGCTGGTGGTTTTAATTCTGAAACTACAGAAAATATTACAAAAGATTTTTTTTATAGGTATTAAGCAAAAAGTTTAATAAAAGAAACACATGTTTTAAAAATCCTCTAAATCCAAGTTGTATAGATCTTTTTTCTGAGAAACAGGGTTAAAATTTATCAATAGGTTTTTCTGATTTTCATAAAATGACAGTTACAGTTCTTAAAACAACTTTTCAAAAAGCAATGCCTAAAGAAATAGTTTAAAGAAATTTCAACAAATTTGATTATGTTGCATCCAAACTGGAATTAAAACAAAAATTAACAAATACAAAAAAGAAACCATATGAGCAATTTGAACATATGTTTCTTGAGGCTTTAAATAAACACGCCCCTCTGAAAAAGAAATTAATCAGGTCAAATCAAGTAAAATACATAACAAAAACTTGAAGGAAGCAATTATGAAAATGTCCAAACTATTAACAAAGCACCACAACACTGAAAGCAAATTCGATGAATCAATGTACGAAAAGCAAGAGTGTTTTAAGTAGGTTATATAAGAAAGAAAGAAAACACTTCTATAGTAATCTCAATCTTAAAAATATAACTGATAACAAAAAAGCAATTAATTCTAAAAATATATCAACTAAATTACTTTAAGATTCTGTGTCAGAGTGTTCGCCTATTTCATTAAGCTTAGTTAATGGTTCGATAACAAGTTTGAAAGTTTAAAGTTTCCAAAGAAACTAAAACTAGCCGGCGTTACCCCTGTATTTAAAAAGGGTGAAACAACCAATCTCATCACTATATATATTACATCTATTAAAAAAAAAAAAAAAAAAAAAAAAAAAAAAATCAAAATCAAATTGATTAATTCAAAATCTCCTTTTTTTCCATTAAAAAACAAGAAAAACTGACAAAATCTTTAAAAAGACAAGATCTGGTTTTACCAAAGAATTCCTAGTAAAATAACAACAGAGATAAAAACAATTATGAATAAAAAACAAAAATTACTACATACCTCTGCTTCTTTTAGAACAAGCGCTTCTTGGAATTCTCTATTACGCAGTCGCTCCGCAGAAGAACATTTATTAAGATTTTTTATGACCTCTTCTAACTCTTCAACTCGGCTTTTGTAACGGTTCAGATCTTTCTCGTATAACTTCAGCCGATCTTTACTGCGCTGGAGTTGCAACTGCAGGCTAACAGTGTGTTGTTGCTGCGAAGTGGATTGCAAACTTTTCTCGTTTCGAAGCGAGTCAAGCTAAAAATATATCTAATCTAAGCTAAAAACTTGCACAAAAAGAAACTTGTTTCACTAGTAGGTCATTCAGTAGGTGGTAATATAAGTCTACAGTTTCAAACGTACATGGATATGTATATGGATATGTATATGGATATGTATATGGATATGTATATGGATATGTATATCAATATGTATATATAAGTATATGAATGTTGACGTCATTATGGTGATTTGCATGACATAAGTATGAAAAAAAAATGGTTTCCAAAACTGCGTTTTTATATAATGACCATCATCAAAATTTATTGTACACATCTTATGGGCATATTGTTGGAATTGAATTTCAAGGGTTTCACGTACTTTTCGTTCAAACTTGTTAACCTCTATTTTTAATGTTGTGGTGTTGTCCCAATTTATAAAAAGTTGCAGTTCTTTTTATTTAATGTTATTACCGAATTCTTGTATTTATTGTCGTTGATGCATTTTCTGTGTCGATTTAACTTTGTTTTTATTTGGGATTTTGCTTCACCAACATATTTTCTGCAGCAGCTACATTTGACTAAGTATACGCCAGGATGGCTTTTCTTTGGAAGTTAGGATTTTTTTATTGAATTAAGGATTCGTTTTAGGTTTAGACTTGATTTGAAGACAGTTTTATAACCTGCTTTTCTATATATTTTTTTGGTGACAGTTTAAGTTTTGGTGACAGTGAAGGAATCCAAGGTAGGGAGATGGAGGGTAGGCTATTTTAGTAGGTTAATTGATAATTCAGTGTTTTTAAGCATTGTTATCTTGTCATTGACCTCTTTCACAATTTTTTGGAGTTTGCATTTTTCATAACCATTCTCAAAAAATATATTTGTAGCCAAAATCAATTGGAGGACGAAATTAAATTTCTTCTAAATTTATTTATTGAGAATGGTTATGAAAAATCTAAACTCCAATCTTTTGCACTGCCCAATCTATATCAATATAAGAAATCTTAAACATTCACTAGAAACATCATTTTTGGTAATTAATAAGAACTCAGCAACCCAAACAAGAAAATTTGATCGCATTGTAAAGTTTTGAGAAAAATGGAAAAATATTATAAAATATCTATTTTCTGTCTGGGTCGAAAATTCTTGAACTTCTGAAAATACCGTTTTTGAATATTTTATGATAAAGTTACCAGCAATCCAAAATTATAAGATTTGACGTTTACCAATATCATAAAATAATTCACATGCAATCAAAATCATAGCTTTGTGAAAAAAAAACCTCAAAACATCATTTTTGGTTCAATTTCACTTGGAACATGGACCAATAAAATTCTCAGAGTGGATGACAGGCCAAAAACAAAAAAATAAGAAAAAGATATTTTAGCAAATTTGAATCTTTTAGAGGATATGAGCACTAGGAGGAAGATTTTTTACAGGTGGTTTTATAGTTGAAAAAATGTCCTTAATTTATAAAAAGAAGTTTACAATAAAATTTTAATCAATACAAATGAAAATAAAACAAAAATAAAACTACTTCGATTAAAGTTTAGCAAAAAAATATAAATTTATTTAAAAATAAAACCCATAGACGATTCTTGAAATATATAATAATATAATAGTAATATAAACAAAATTTCATAAAAAAATTGGAAATTTTAAGAGATGCAATCAATTTCCATTTTATACAAATTTGAAAATCTTTCTAATCATTATGATCACCTCTTTTGACTTATATTTTTAAATTCCCTCACCTCTGTCCAAATATACCACACTGACAATTTCGGAAGTGAGAGATGTCAGATGGAACCGTTTTTCAGAAAATTATTTGATGCACTGATAAAGGCTAGAAGAGCAAAAATGTCTTTAACAAACCAGCGGGTGCAGAGCCTAAATTTTATATTCTTTAAAAATACATTTGATCTATATCACAGTGTTTAATGGCAAAATCTATGTGCGGTATGCAGATATATAATATTTCTGACACTTTCAAAGCACTAGCCTAGAACACATCAAAAGCACGTTTTCAGATAAAGAAACAAGCGTTTTTCATATTATTCAGATTTATTCACTTTTCTTCTACTTTTATTTACTGCATGAAAAATTATTCTAAACAGATGGAGTTATGGAAAAATGCCACACAAATTACTGAAACCTTTGTAAATATTTAAAAACCAATGTTCCAGCACTCCACTATAGCAAAGTAGCTGTTGTCTAATAAAACCCAATTGTAACATTGCATTGTAAAGCAAAATTTCATAACTAACATTGCATTTTCTAGTAAAATGTTATTATCTTCATCAAAACACCAAAAAACTGATTCAAAATAGAATTTTTAGGGTTAATACAACTAATGCTACTTAATATTGCTTTTTTAGAGTTGTAAGATACTTAATTTTTAATGTTATAACTTGACCATAAGCTTTATTCAAACACCTGGCAAACTGACAGTAGATTAAGAGACCGTAAAACCACTAAAAAAATATGCTCTCTGTCACCAATAGATTCCCAGACTTTCTTTGATCAAATACAACATGATCACATTTCTTTCTTCTGAATTTATTTGAAATAAAACTCTACAACAAGAAAACAAAGCCTTATTTGATTATTAAAGATTAAACTGTGTTTTATCTACAATAAAAGTTATAAGTGACTCTACAGAAACACAAAATAAATCAACTTCTTTATAATCATATGTTAAACTACTATCGCTAATAATTGGATATTAATGAGTATAAAAAATACCATTTTTAGCAGGTGAATCATATGGGTCAAAAGAAGCACTCTATAGTCCCCTAACTTTATGCATAAAATTTCAAAAAATCTAATGAATGTATTTAAAGAAAATTAACAAGAAGAAGGAGTTTTTGACAGGTGGCCATGTAAGTCAAAAGAAACTCTCTATGATCCTCAAACTTTATGCAAAACTACTAAACAAAAAAATGAATGATTCTCTAATTTCTAAATTTTTTATTTTAGGCCTAGAATGAACATTGGGCATTTTCGGATCCAACACCAAAAAGCAACTTAAAATTGTAATTTTTTTATCCCAATGATCCATTAACTTCATAACAAAAACCAAAAAAAAAACTAAAACACCTAAAAAAACAGTTTCATACAAAGACACACAAGCTAGCTTGGGGAGATTCACAGGACCCACAAGCTTTGCTAGGTATTCAAAAAATAATCAAAGGGGATATCCATATGACAGGTCACGAAAAAGAAAATTTGAACCGTTTTAGGTAAACCCATGATAAGTCAGCACAATAAATTCGTAAATTTGATATTACCTGTTCAGACTGCTGGTCAATATCCATTTGGTGTTGCTTGGACAATTTAAGTAGTTCTTTATTTAGCCTTGCTTTCTCCTGTGCTTCTCGAACTTGACTAGCTCCCAGTTCTCTTGCCAAACGAGAGCAATCTTTTTCTTTAAGAGCAAGCATACTTTTAACATCATTTAATTCTGCAGTGAGCTCCGATACAGATTTTTGAGAGACGAATAACTCATTATTAACTAATTCAAGATGTTCTTTCTAAATGTAAAATATAAGCCCAGTTCTCTTGTGGTTTCAATAAGTTCACATTTAATTTTGCAATATTTTTGTGGCAAATCTAAAATTTTAGAAAGCCTGCTAGTAATATTCTACTGACCCAACAATCAGCTTTGCTATAATATGGTTTGTTTCAAGATAACCACCTCATAATAGTCAATATCAAATCAGGTGAATTTAGGGTCCTAATAACAAAAACGGGGCCAGGAAAAAACTTGAATTTAATTATTAGAGAGCAGGAATTTGGGACTGAAAAAATACTTTTGTTTGGCAGAAGCTAACGGAAAACAATTTTTCAACAAAAATTTAGTCAAGAGTCTCATTTTGGTAAAAATTATTTTCTCAAGCGATTCAATTTCGCCAATCTTGTACCTACATTACTTTCTACATTCCATTTTTTTTGTATTTTTTTTGTTTTTTGTAGATTGAAAAATATATTTCCTCCATGTTGGTAGTACTTACATACCAGTTCAATAAATTCACTTTCAAAGTTAAATCTATCAGCTTCCTTCTCCATCTGCTTCTTTAACATAGTTTGACATTTATCTAACTCCTAAAAGAAAAAAAGATGTAATTTACTTATATTATATTACCAGCTCTAATTTGAAAAAAGTAACAGCAGGTAACATTTTAATAATATTCTTAAAATATGTATGAAAAATAAAATACCAAGAGGCAATAAAAAAATTTCCTACAAAAATAAAAAGTGAGAAGATTTTTCAAATACAAATTTTCTCGGAATTAAGTCAGAAATTTTATTATTTTGAATTTTATCTTTTATTATTTTTATTATTTTGAAGGCATCTGCTCAAGCTACTAGAGAATAATAAAGAAATATCCTGCTGGTTGAAGCAAACTTTTGAAATTATTTAATTTATTATAATTTATATTTTATATATATTTATTATATTCAAGTATATCAAGCCAAACTATTTTATTTTTACCATATTTATCAAATTTACTTGATAAATTTTTCTGATAACATAAAAATAGCAATCTATTTCCAGATAAATATTTATGATATCCCAAATAATGATTGCTTAGTTGTGATCCTTTTAAAATTGAAATTTTTTTATAATGTTAACAATATTACAAGTGAGATATTAAAAAGATTAATTTTTGCATGTTGCATTTACACAATTTTTATGTTTTATATTATTTTCATGTGATATTTTTAGATTATTTACAACGTTTTATGTTGCATTGCATAATTCTTCTCAAAAGTAATAGATTACATCAGTTTCCAGCAGGCTTACTTTTAAAATCAACCAAACATTACCACAATATCTTACTTGTTTGAGGAGCTTCAACTCATTGCTAGATTTCAAGTTTGCCTTTTCTTGTAAATCCAGTAGCTTTTCCTTTTCTGCAAACTCTTTAATGTTTGAGCCGTATTCCTTTTGCTTAATCAACAATTCTCTTTGAAGCTCTTGAACCTAAATCACATAACAAATATTGAAACAGTTTTACAAAAACAAAGTGCATCTATCAATACACACTCTTAATAATAGGCATGTGGCGGGCAGCCTCTAGGTAGAACTATGTTTGGCGATTTCATTGGTTAATTTTAAATTTTAGTATTATGATTAAGTAAAAAGAATGTTTGCATCTAAAATAAATTTGGCATAATTTAGTCGACAATCAATTTCTTGGTAGTAAGATGTTTAAGACAGATGTAGGTAAAGTCGTTATAGCACTAAAATCTTGCTTCAATTAAATAATGCAAACAAAATAAATCCACTTAAGTTGGTCCTGCCACTGCAGTCAGATTTTTTTTTTATTATTTTTTTAAAATTTATTTATTTACTTAATGGTGGGAGGGCATTGAAAGTCAAACATATTAAAAAATGACTACGCACAGCAGGGCTCGAACTGATAGCACATTTAAAGCGTACAAACAACCTTTGAGCCACATGCTGGTTAATATTCTGTTTACATTGTTAGCATTGTGCTCTTCGATAAAGCCATTTAGCCAAAAATAAAATAAAAAAATATATATATTCTTTTTAACAATAAAAAGTGGTATAGAAATCAATAACAGTTAACTAGTTACATTTGTTTCTTTTTTTACTAATTCCTTCTTTAGTTGGTCTGTGTTCTCTTTGAGTTGCTCAACATCACTTTGCCAGTCACTTTGTTGCTTTTTAAATGACATGTCCAACTGTGCAAACTAATAAAAGTTTATGATAAAGATTCTTAAAACATCTTTTAGTAGATAACATGAGATTTAATTAAAAAAAGTGAGTGTTCACAAGAGAACTGTTTACTTCAATTAAACATATCAACATCTAATATCTAATATCAAGCTGGGACTTTAAAATTGAAAATTTCTTACTGAAAACATTTTTGCAAAAATTTCTTTTTAGATTTTTTTCTTGTTTTAACCCAGTCTCTGTTGAGTTCTGGCTGAAAAACACATCCTATTTCTGTTCTGTCACAAGAATTAAAACTTCAAGTGGATAAATATTTTTAGACAATTTTATTTTAATCAACAAACTTCGATAAGGAAAAAAATTCAAATTTAGCGAAGATGGTCAACTCTTTCCAAATTTAGTGAAAAAGGTAAATTCTTTCAAAAATAAATACGTGTGTTTTTATAAAAATATTGGGTAGTTTAGTTTAGGAATAACCAAGAATCAAATCAAATAACCAAGAATATAGACCCAGGCTAAATAAACTGACATAAAATATAATTTTCCCACAAATGGTTTTATTAGATTTTAAAACTTATCTTAACTCTAAAAAATATTAGCCCTATAAAGGTTATATCCACGAATTTAGATAAAAAATATTAGGCATAAGATTCTCTTCAATTGCTTGCAAAAAGCAAAAGATGACCTACCCCATGGTAAAGTTTGGAAGAATGTACCAACCTAACTGTTTGAAGTCTTGTAACTAGTAGATACATGAAAATAACTAATCATCTAATGAGATACCATTTTTTGAAAACAGTATCGAAAAGCTAAAAGTATATAAAACATTTCTGCAGTTATTATAGACCAGTGAAAATATAAACTCTATTCCTACAATAAAATTTTTAAAATTATATAAAAAATATTAACTTGGGCAGCTTTTTCTTTCAAGTTCAATTGTTGCTGATGTAGCTGTTCTCCTAATTCATTAATCTTACTGTGACATGAGATCAATTCATTTTCTTTAATAGTTAATCCATCTTGACTGATAGTTAGCATCCTAAAACAGGAATACTTCTACAAAACTGTATTACGAAGCCAGATGAGATTAAAAGAAAAGATTTAATTCAGATGCAAGGCATGTATGATGGCATACTCATATAACAATAAGGCTATATAAAAATGTATAAATATATATTTTTGATATTTTGTTGGATCCAAAAATGATACTGGGATAATACGACTGTAACATATGCAGGTGAAAAAAAAAAAGAAAAGTAAAAACACAAAACTGGACAATCAAAAGCAACCTTACAATTGGAGCAGCTTTTGGAGATGGCATTATTTGTCAAGGCAGCATTAGCTGTGCAAATCACACAAGACATTACATAAGGTTATGTTATGTTGCGTGTGTGTGTGTTTGTGTGCTTGTGCGTTAGTGCATGCGTGCGTGAGTAGGTATGTATGTATGTAAGTATGTATGTATGCATGCATGCATGCATGCATGTATGTATGTATGTATGTATGTATGTATGTATTTATGTATGTATG
>JAUZNK010003110.1:0-11089 GCA_035046665.1 Euphysa ruthae | reverse complement strand
CTCCAACCAAGGTGGCGCCTCCTTAGTCACTATAGTATGTGGCCCGACCACTTTACAAATCGCGCCGCGGGCCCTGTATAAAAAACATATTTTTTGCTAGAAACAGTTATTGTTTACTTATTAACTAACTAAGTAGTAGTTGCAGTCAAACTCAATATCACGGCAGGCAAAGTTGAAATTTTTTGGCAAACCAAAAATATAATTATTCAAAAGTACAAAAAGCTTTCTTATCAAAGTACTGATACAAAATACAAGTTTGATATCTGTTACATCGTATGAAAATTCTAACTGATTTGAATAATTAACATCAGCAGAGATTGTAGCTGATAAGAATACTACATTCTGCCACAGAAAAGAAAAAATTGAGAAGATATAAAACATGATCTATAAACAGATGGATAAGAGAGAATAAAGTCGACATAAAACAGTTTAAACTATTTAAAGAAATAAAAAAATTTTAAAATATTAAGCCATTCACTGCCAATATATGCGTCAAAAAAAATTTAAACATAATCAGCTGCTGGATGCTCCATTGTAATGTTTTAGGTCACGTTCATGTGTTTCAAAAGAGTGCCTAAAGATTATAGAAAGTTTTAATACCATTGGCATGTATATATGTCCATTCAGTTGCTGTAAAACTACTGGTTAACTAGCTTTTCTATTAAATTTGCTTTAAAAATAGCTCATCTAAGTAAAATTTTTTTTTCGACAGATGAAATTATACTATCAGATGATGACTCAGAATTTTCCCAACTGAAAACTTTGAGTTGTACCATCATTATTCAAATAAAATGTAGTGAAATGTAAAATCATGTTATCTTCTGCTTGCTTATTTTCATTTTTTTAACTCTTTCCAAACAATGTATTTTCAATTCTTTGTAACATTAAATATTCAGTGGTCACTGAAAAATATCTCATTGGTCACATGTTTCCCAAATTTGGATGTATATATACTTGTGGTAGCTCAGCTCACAATCACCTTGACATTAAAAGAGTTAAAAGTTATTTCAACATCAGCTAAATTGTCTTTTATATGATTTAATTGCAAGTTTTGTTAAGAAACCATTTTGGTTAAATATTGTTCAATGACTCATCAATTGAATGCTGATGCTGCTTTGTTTTTAATAATTGATCTTGCAAAATATGTTTCTGTCAAACGCCAAATATTAAAATGGCAATATCCATATAATTATAAATTCAGGAGAAAATCCATACTTTTAAAGATAATTTAACTCCCAATCAGCATTTTTATGCAATACAATGTTGTAACAAAGAAATAAAAGAAAATAGATTATTGGAAATAAGTGAATAAGGAAAGTTCAAATTATACAAATCAATAAAAAAGGTTTAGTTCTTTCGTTGTTTTGGAACCTCACTGCCCACATATTTCTTAACTCCTAAAAGATTATGTTCATGCAATCAATAAAAAACCTTTGTCTATGTTAATTATTTTACACAAGATACAGCTACGACAGATTTACCTGCATATCTGTTGTAGGGTAATTGTAAGGTTACCCCTTCAAGCACAACTCATGATAAGTCTAGATAAGAAAATCTGTTGAAAAGATATGGTAGCAGATTACCACCCACTTTATGTATATAGTTAATATTTAAACTATGCTAAATATCTTACTAAATGGTTTGAGTAGAAAAAATCTTGATAGAAAGTACCTATTTTTTAACTTAAGATGTAACCCAAAAAATATGCACTTAGATCGCAAAATGTATTGTCTAACTTGCAGGTTGAAATTTGCTTTCACTTTTAATAAAAAAAGTGATAATATATCTACTAACCATTATAATAAAATAAAACATGGCGTTTAAAAACTAAACATCCCACATTTTTAAATTACTCATACCTGTCTTATTTAATTTTTATAGGCCAATGGAGATGTGTTATGTTTATATAAAGATTTCGCTGCTAGTAAAATTGGTCTGGTAGAGCTGGAGATACCTTTGAAGGAGGTATACATAATATTTAATTTTTAATTGTTCTGTAGAATTATATCAACTTACATATTTGATTACTATTATGTTTGTTGCTGTATTGTGAGGGCTTGTTTAAATCAAATTTTTATGGAATTCCTTTTGGAGTCTGGCAATGCTGATGAGGTATTCTGAATTCACTTTTCTGTCCATTCTTCTGTGTGTTTTTTAGCAGTATTAGCTTTTTTACTATATCACGCTTATTATTTAACGTAATATAAATTTATAATATCTATAATATATATATATAAATATATATATATATAATATATTTATAATATGTCTATATTTTTTTATTTCAAGATGGGGAAGTCTATACTTTTAAGGTAAAGGAATAAGAAAATTTATCGAAGCAAGAAAAATGATTGAATATTCAAATTAAACAAAAATTAAACAATTCAAACTGTACACATGACCAATTGAAGACTCGTATAAGGTATGATCTTTTTATCTCGAATATTTCTATATGTTTACAGATAAAGAATTCAAATTGAAATCGTAAGGAATTATAGTAAGATATAAGAATTGGGTAAAAAAACTAAATTAGTTGAAAATTTATTTAAAAAGGGAAAACAATAAAAACCTTCAACTTAGGGAAAAAAAAAAGTTTGAAATTAAAAGTAGTTTGGATGACAAACTAGGAACCTACTAAATGCACTCTCAATATTATAACAATACTCCAGAGTAATATTTTACTAAAAATTGTAGACTTAAAATCAAATGACAAATGCATTTGGAATTAATTAGCCATCAACATTGATAATACGAAAGAACATCACAACCTGTTTACAAGATGAGGGTAAAGATGTGGAAGCACTCACGATATATAAGGAAGTTCTAGAAGAACTAAAGTTTTTGAAATTAATCATCCATCAACATTGTCAACAGGAAATAACATCACATCCTGTTTACAACGTCAAGGTAACAATGAGGAAGCATGTTAAAGGATGTTCTAGAAGAACGAAAAAATGTTCCTGGAATTAATAAAAAAACATTTCATTTTAAGTTATTGTAAAAAATTTAGGAAATTGGGGAGAAAGACATGGTTTCTGCCATCATTGCCTTGAATCAATTGAGACTTTGTCATGAAGAAGAGAAATTCATGAAAAATTATTTGCTGAAAAAATGATGTTCGCATAAAGAGTCATTTGTTTAATTGTTAGACCTAATTTCTGTTGTCAATTTAGTTAATTCCAGTTAAAAACAAATTAACAAACAAATATCTGAATTTTTCTTCTTTTTTTTGCTAAAAAAAAAATTTTTTTTGTCTAAAATTTTGATATTGAATCTTTGAAATGCAAAAACAGGAAGCAAAATTATTCGTATTTTTGAATTTCTTAAAACATGGCAAAAAATGAATGTTTCAGCTTAACTTTTTAATGTATCTAAAATTCACTACGAAAGCAAGAAAACACTAAAGTTTAGTGTTTTTATTTATTAAAATTAATTTTAATCGGTATATCTCTTAGATCTATTGAATCTGTAGCCATTTATCATTGTTAGTTTTTTTTTTTTTTTTTTTTTGAATCAGTAGAAGTTCATTGCTATGATTACAGTGTACTCCAGTCACCGGAAAACTAAAATACAATTCAAGACAACTTTTAGGAAAATTTTGCATACAAGAAATGTTTAACTAATCCCATTTCACTTCCTCTTCTTCACTTCATTCCAAATCAGATAGAGTAAATTGTTGTAATGTCTAGGATTTTGTCTGGTTTGTTTTGACGTCTGCTAATTTGGATATATTTACGTGAAACAGTTGTGAAGCGTTTCTTCTTCATACCATATTTCAATATCAGTGTCTGTGTTAAATTCGGAGAGATCTACTCCTTCCTTGCTTGTTATTAGATATGCTTCTAACCTGTTTTGCATTAAACAGTTACAATAATCCATTTTAACTCTTGCCATTCTAAGGTGTTATAATCAAAAATATACAAAATATTTTTACAATCATGTTTTACAGCATTGCTAATAATTTTTTTCCAGGTATGTAAGTAACTTTGAGATTCATTATTTTGAATAATCAACATGATATAGCTACTTAAGCCTTTTTGAAGGTGTGACCCGTCCCGCGGTCCATAAAATGTGTTTCTATTGAACTTGTGACCTGTCCCACAATCCATGGCATTTTTTACTATTTCTACACTGCTTAGGCCTTTGTTCTGAAATAAGACTCCAAGCTAATATTGCGAGGCTTTACTTCAAACCACAGCTTGTTATCGAGTTTTTGTTAGAGATTGAGAAAGTTTTGAAAATAGTGAAAAATGGCTGGAAAAACAAGAAGAGGTAATGAAATGATGATATCATCATCAGCATCATCATCAGCATCATCATCATCATTATCATCATCATCATCATCATCATCATCATCATCATCATCATCATCATCATACGTGACTTGGAAAAATAATTATATAATTTTTTTTTTTATTTTCTAAAACAAAAAAAAAACAAGCCTTTTTTTTTGAAAAATCATTGAGTAGGTCAATTTTTATAACTGTTTCTATTAGTTTAGTCAAAACTGTTAATTGGGTCTTCGTCCAGTAGGCGTTTTTATTATTTTTGCATTTTTTTTTGAGCAGTGGAAAATTCAGTTGTCGAACATTTTTTGAATCTGCTCACTTTTTACCAAGATGCAGGAAGAAACCTGATATCTGGCCATTCGAAGTCCATAACATTTTTTGATTTAGTGAAGATTACATTAATATAGTATCGATATATTTTTTTCAAATACGAAACACCTGTTTCCACTTACCACATGCAGATTATTTTTCCACCAATAATATTGAAATGCAGTTTATATTTTACTGACAGTCTTTTCGCTTTTGTTTCAGCATTTTTTTTTTTTTTTTTTTTTTTGTTTTTGAAATTAATTCAGAATACTTGTAGTTGTCATCAATATATGCCTTTAATAACAATTCGTGATCCGTGATTCGAAACCACTTAATTCGATCCCTAATTACTGAATTATTATAAAGCACTTATAAGAACAATAAGAATGAATTAACTCCATCCCAGTTTTGTCATTCTATTTGTTTTTTTTTTTTTCAAATCCTACCATTTTTGTTTATCTAATAAAAACTTCTCTCGTCTTTTGAGCCTTTTATCTCATTCTTCCTATTATAATTATATAACTGTAACTTAACTGTAATTTCTTAAGTATATTACCATTTTAGGTATAGAAAAGCATGTGTAAACACAAAATTTATGTTGATGGATAAAAAAAAAAAAAAAATACAATTATTGAAAAAATTCATACATAAAAAAGTGCATGCAATTGTGTGTAATCATTTCTTTCATCACGAAAAGTTATGACCGAGTCTCAGTAAATCAATACAGGCATTACAGTAATCAAGTTTTGCTTCATATGTTAATTCCTTTAATTGTGTAAAGTCTCAATCATTCAAAGAATATGAAACTTAGAAAAACTAGTCATGCATGGAAAAATTTATAAGTGAGTAAAGTATAACCCATGAAATTATTAAATACAATTATAAAAACAATTAGAGGATAACACCTCCCAGGTTCGCCATAAAATTGTTTACCAAATCCTACCTTTTTTGTTTTCTTAATCGATATTCAAGTTAAAGTGGCTTGATACATATAAATTGCTCATGTGTACAGTTTAACTTGTATAGTTTTTGTTCATTTAGAAAATATTTAAATAACCATAATTATATAGAGAAAAATTTCGAAGTTTTAAAGCGAAATTTGACCTTATTTCTACAGAAAATGGCATGTGATATCAATAATAAATAATATTAATGTAGATTTAGAAGTTTTATTTAAACGTATTTAATTGCCCTAGAAAAGCCTCTAGTGTGTAAGAAATGTGATATAGTTATATTTTTTGAAAAAAATTGAGTCTAATAAAAATTAGTTTCTCACTTCTAAGATGATTTTAGCCAAATTTAAACATTTTAGCATTCATCCATTTTTTTAGAGCAATGTCTTTGAAACAGAGAAATCCGGAATTGATTATCCGTTCATGGTTATTTATGGCAAAGAAACTTACACCTTCTCTTGTCAGGTAAACTTTATTTGTACACCTCCTCCTGTCAGATAAACTTCATTTTTACCCCTTCTCTTGTCAGGTAAACTTTATTTTTACACATTCTTTTGTCAGGTAAACTTTATTTGAACACTTTCTCTTGCCAGGTAAACTTTATTTGGACACCTTTTCTTGCCAGGTAAACTTTTTTTGTGCACCTTATCTTACCATTTAAACTTTCTTTGTTTCTTATTATTTTGTCCCAAACTCAGCCATATAAAAGTTCACGTTGAGTGCTTGGATTTTAATGGAGAATGGATTTTAGTTTCTGCATGAATAGTGCTAACAGACCAGACTAAACTTTCCTGGCAAAATTTGCTAGGGTAAGTTGTGAATAAAAAATATTCATTTACTAAAAAATAAATTTAAAAAGAGTTTAAATAACGTGAGAGTTATTATGAATTTATGATTTAAAACTCATTCATCTGGCATTTCATTTGCCATTTTACACTTTTGTAAACTTGATTCTGCATATGAGATCATATTTCATTAAAAGACCTGATTTATATTTTTCAAATTAATTGAATTTTTTTTCTATAATGATGTGAAACCACACTCATAAAAGTTCCAAAGCATTTTTCAAATTAATAGATTTTTTTTTTGTACAGGACGATAAAAAAAGGGCTCACTGGGTGGAAATGTGCTTAACAATTGCTAATTATTGGACTCGCAAAGGGGAAGCCTTACAGAGTAAGAAGAACCAAAAGTTAAAGGAGAACTTAGGCAAAGAAGTAAGTGTTTTTCCTCTAAAACGTTTTCAAATGCATCTTTTTCCGTTAGTAGTATCAAATAATCTTTTAGCTAAAGATTTTCTCATTAAAAATTCGTATAAACACAATGTATTCAGATTTGTGTGTAATATTGTGCAATACCACATGAACAAGATTCCAGAAGGTTTTACAAAAGTAAGCAGAGATACTTGTAATAAACAACAACACTTAGGACAATACATTTTTAGCTTCCCGAATCATTTACACCAAATATTTAGCTGTTTTCCAAAAAAAATGTATAATAATACTTTATTTTTTGCCTTAGCACTTAATATCAATAATATCTTTTGAAATCTTGAACTTTAAGGTTAAGTTAAAAAAACAAATCCCAAATGGCCTTATTTATCTTTATACCACCAACAAGAGACATTTTTACATTCTTTAAGTATTAAAAAAAAAACGTGAAGTTTAAGATAGGTAAGGGGTGCCTTTAAGATGCTTCTGCTTTGATGATTTCATGTGTGTTTGAAACCGTTTGTCAGAGGAGTGGTCATGGTTTATATTTGGTAAAAGAGGGAAGTATTTTTTGCAATTAAAAAAACCAAAAAAAAAAAGTATGTGACTGTAAGCTGTTTTAAGCATCAAAGAGGTCTTAAAAGAATTCAGTGCACCCCATACTGCCAGCTAAACTTTCGACAAACCTTGTTAGTTAATTATTTTTATGCCTATCGTTACCCAAATTAGTTTTCTGGATTAGCCCCTGGTGACTATTGTACTGATAGTTGTGTTATGACAATAGTATGACAACGTTGATATTATCTGAATAGTATTATAGTTATTAAAAATCTAAATTTTGTTTCAGACACTTTATTTATTCCATTTTTAGGTTTCTTCTTTTTATCAGTTGCTGCAGTTACTTTACTTTAAGTTACTTCATTTATATTTTTTTCAAAGTACTCTTGTGATAGAGATCATAAATAATTTGTTTACATTGTCAATAAGTGTTACTAATTTTACCATTAATATTATTACTAAAATGTTTATATACAGTGTCCAGTGAGGTCATCGGTTATTTTTCCAGCTCATTTCAACCTGTTAGGTTTTGCCTCAATACTAATACTAATAATAATTTTTAAACTTAGTTTAAAAGGAACCAACAAATTTCCAACAAAGTTGTACATCACTCTTTTATTTAATTTTTACTAAGCTTGTTATCAAAAGTGTATTTTATGCAATTCTTGTCAATCATCACGAAATTTTTTCCAAAGCTTATTTCCCTGCATCTTAATAACAGCATTTTAGCTGCACTTGGATTTTATTTTACTCAACAGTAAAACTTACAAATGTAAGTTAAAGGCTATTACATATGTTTTCTCTTATTATTTTGATATGTTTTTAGTCATGTGGCTAATACAAGAAACAACGACTTTGCTGTAAAAATTCCAAAAGTTAAAGTGCAGTGCAGTAAAATCAGGTTCTTCTACCATGGTGCAGCACTATACAACCATTACCACTGACAGTTTGAAAAAAATTACGACAATAAGTGAATTCAAAGGAAAACTTAAAGATATTAAATATCTTAATTTGTTTTATTTTTATAAGAGAACTATTATGTTTGCATAGTTCTCTTTTGAATGAATGAGTTCTATTCGTAACCAACGTAATACATAGCTTTTTGCGTCATTTTATGTTATGGTATATTTTAATCACTCCCATTTTTGCTCAGTTTTTTCTTTTGTTTATTTCTTTGAATTTTTATCATTAACTAACTTATTTGAAATGTTTTATCTGTATACTTTGACCAGTTTTACTAATTTTGTTTGCACGACATTTAATTTTGTTTACACGACAGGACCTAATTGGATAACAGCTATATTTTTTATGCTGAATTGGCTTTTCCTGTATAAATTTTTAAATAAATACGTTAGCCTACAACACCAACAACCTTGTAATATATGCTCTAATCCCAATTCTTGATAAATTTTTTCTTTAGAAGTTTCTTTTATTGCACCATAAAGTGCTAAACAAGCGTTGTGTTAAATGTATTTAAGTTTGTCAAAAAAAAGTGTCGTTAGCAAGTTTATCTTGCTTTGACATTTATTGTAAAAAGGCACCATTATAAACTATTTTTTTTTTGATTATTTATTATATACAACTTGCAAAATTGTATAGGTATAAATATTGTCTTTCATCCAAAAAAAATAAGTCATGAATATATGAAAGTTTTTGCCAGTACTTGTTTGACTTGTATTTAGAGTTATTTGTTGAGCAAGCATTGCCTATATCGTATGGTGGAGTGTTTTTTTTTTTTTTCTCGGGCCAGTATTTTTACAAATGAAAAAAAAAAATAGTTAACACATATTCAGATCTATTTTATTTGGATGTTCTATAGTTCTTAATGACTTTAATTTCTGCTAGAAAACAACTTTTTTTAATGCCGGTTAAGTCAACACTGGTCAGAGTTTTTAAGGTTCATTAAATTTAGATGAGATCTGCATCCCCTCCATGAGATATTTTTTTTTATCTAAAATGAAATTCAATGAAAATTTGGATGATTTAACTATGAACTTTATTCTAAAAAAAAAAAGTTATTTTATTTAGTATTTATTTATTTAGTATTTTTTCATTTAATCAAATTTGATTTTTACATTTTGTAAAACTCAATAAATAAACCGTTATTTTTATTAATTAATTAATTTTTTTTTTTTTTTTAGCTAGTAATTTCAATAAACTGCAAAGAATTTAATCAGGAAAAATGGTAAGACATATTTTCATGACATTTTCTTAGGGAGAGTGGCAAGACACTTTTTTATGACATTTTCTTAGGAAGAGTGGTAAGACACTTTTTTTATGACATTTTCTTAGGGAGAGTGGTAAGACATTTTTTTATGACATTTTCTTAGGGAGAGTGGTAAGACACTTTTTTCGTGATATTTTCTTAGGGAGAGTGGTAAGACACTTTTTTCGTGATATTTTCTTAGGGAGAGTGGTTATACACTCATTTTGACTATACGATCAGAAAGAGTGATAAGACACTCATTCTCACAATATTATCAGAGAGAGTGGTAATACACTCATTTTCACGGTATTATCAGAGAGAATGGTATGACATTCATTTCACGATTTGATCAGAGAGAATGGTAAGACATTCATTCTCACGATATGATCAGAAATATTACAGGTTTTTAATCATTTTCTCATTGTCAAAATATAAAGAAGCCCTTAAACTGTTCTCATGGCTTTTTTTGGTTTATTAGATATTGCTTTAACATTTTGTGATTTTTTTAAAAATATGTTATGCTTACTTGACCTCAATTTCATCAGTTCTAAGACTGTTTTTTGATTGGCTGTGTTTAATAATCTATGTTTCATTTTTGTGTAAAAATAAGGTTGTCATATCTGCGATTATCAAAATAATTTATTTTTTTGAAGGGTTTTTAAAAATTGACATCATAACTTTTGTCATCGTAACCTGCATCATTTCATATTCATTTCATTCAAATTTAAATTTAAATTTTGCTGATCGCATCAATAATTTAATAATTCATTTTAGTTCTGTTTCTTAAAGATGCTGTATCAGACAGTCAAAACAGCATTGCACTCCTATAGTAAAAAAAAAGCACAGGAATATTTCATTATATTTATTTAGGTTAGTATAATGACTTTTTTTAAGCATACTTTTTTGATTTTAATCGAGTAATGACTAAAAATGTTTAACACTTATGTTTCATTAAATATTGTTTTTTGTAGCGTCACTATTAAGATGATGACAGGTACTTCTAACTTTATATACTTCAAGATGCCAAAAGAAACAAAATTCAGCGATCTGTTAACATGTTATTCTGATGAAGAAACAAATAATTTGAAACTGTTGACCGTTACTCCTACATCCAGTAATGAAGGCAATACGTTGAAGCCTGTTGGTAAGATATCTTTTCATTTAATCAGTACATTTATATTTATTTTATCCAGTTGGAAATGATGGAATACAATAAAATACTAATTAAAGTCACTGTATAAACCATTTTTCTCATGACACTTGTTAATATTGATCTAAGCAGAAGTTGTTTTTCCTCATAATGTAAAAGATACAAGTATAAAACTTGAAAGCGGTTTATTTGCTTAACAATAGGGGTGCACGATGGAGCAGAAATTTGTTAACTTGTCAGGAATTACATTCTTCACCTGTTTTTAGAATCTTATAATAAAAATAATATAAGACTGTATATAGATGGCGGCCAGACAGTATTTAAAGGAAAAAGTGGTCTAGAGATGAAACGATAGAGAAAAAGACTATGTCAGCAATGAAAGTGATAAACTTTGTCGTTCAACAAAAATATAT
>JAUZNK010003109.1:0-11089 GCA_035046665.1 Euphysa ruthae | reverse complement strand
GATAAATATTTTAAATATTTCTATACAACAAAAATAGATATTTTCAACATTTATCAAAAGCACAGTTACATTACAAACATTATGTAACATTATGAAAAAATTCTAAATCGAAAATTTCGATAAATCGACAAATCTCAAAATTTATAGAGGAAGGATGCTTAGACCCTTAAAAAACTTTCAAATGAAGTTTCAAAAAGACGAGAACGAAATAAGCTATTTCTTGGTGAACACCTTTTTTTTTTCAAAAATGAGTTGAAAATTTAACATTCTTTTATAGTTCTCGAGTATTTTCAAGGTGTAATGCACGAACACCTTTTTTTTTTTCAAAAATGAGTTGAAAATTTAACATTCTTTTATAGTTCTCGAGTATCTTCAAGGTGTAATGCACGCAAAGAGTTTTATGAAACAAAAGCGAATTTAAGATAATCAGATGCTTATGTTTGAAAAACTGGATAAGTTAGAGAAAAGGGTACTGTTTCAAGGTCGGGCAGCGACGTTGAAATGAAATCAATGTCTTCAATATAAGAGTTTGAGTTTGATGAGGCGAGATTTCAGTCCGTTTCAAACAGGAAAAGATAGGTAATGCTGAATAACCATTTGTTATTGTTTTTTTTATGATAAAATTTTATTGAAAGAATTTAAGTTTTTTTTTTATTTGTTTAGGTTTCTTCAAAGTACTTTATTTGTATATACAAGGTGGACAAAATTTTGACACCAACAAAGGGAATCAATATCATTTTAGATAATATTTGCATTTAGAAGCTGAATTTTAACACTATAATATTGAATGACTTTTTTTTAGAAATTTTAACATATAATTCTTAACGATGATTTTTAATCTCTGGGTGTATACTTGTTTACGCACATTCTGAAAATGTTTTCATATAAACATAGAGATAAATTTTTCGATTTCTTTATCCGTCCAAACCTGTTTACGTAGAAATATTACCTTGGCTTTCTCAAAACGGAATGTTCACGCAGTGTTTGGGTTCTTTCATGTGTTTTTACACAAAGTTCATGACCATAAGAAATTTCCTGAAATTTTCGGCTTGTAGTATGTTTGGGGGTTTGACGTTAAATTGTCTGGACTAGCACCGATTTTTTTATTTTCACACAAGAATCTTATTCATTTGATGATTTGATGGAACCAATTTTTTTTTCTTGTTATGCATGCAAGCATATATGCTTAAGACAATTAGATTTAAAACCTGCCCACCTACATACCTGTGGTATATGGCTATCACGAAGATATACCCACTACACTTAATGTTAATAATTTTATTTCAATACTTCTATATCCTCTATAAGCGGTCCAAACTCAAGAAGACTAGAAAATATGGAATGTTTTGGACTCCGTTGTGTCAAAGTAGTAAATGCTTAAAAGCTTATTATCGAACGATGTTTACATGTTATTGTAAACAGAAATTTAAGAATACTTTTCTCGTTTTTATTGTTAGCTGTCTAATTAAATCTTATTGCATATTCAACCATACGTTTAAATTGTCTATAGTTGTTATTAAGAGCTGGAAGTCGTTTTTTAACTTAACAGATGTTCAAATTCAATCAGTCACATTAAAAAGTTTTTCATAAGTGTTTAATAAGATTGTTGGATATGCTGCTCCCCATCCAATTACCTTAGTTTTGAAGCTAAATAAAAGATTTGAAGATTAGTTATGGACTTGTTCCTTATTCAATTTTGTTGGAGTAAATAAAATAAAATAAGAGTTTGTTTCAATTGATTCCTATATAAATAATCATATAGTGATAAGCTCAAAAAGATGCTTTACCGATTACACTGTCTAATTATTACTATAAAATGATTCTTAAGATGCAGTTTTTTAGTTTCTAGCTAGTCCGTCTTAAAGGTCCATCTAAGTCCATTTTAGTGGGATGAAGCTTTATTCGTTTAGAAGGAATACGGTTGTCCTTATACGTCCAAATAAGACGGTATACATTCCAAAATGGACTTATTACAGGCGTCATATGGAACTCTTTGTTTCCATTGGGTAACTTCCAATATTATAAGTATAAATTCTACTTATGACAATCAGTTTTATAAAATATTCTTTATATATAAATTTAATTGTTAGGTTACAGTATAAATATGTGATATCATTAAGGTTTAATGATTCTGGAGACTAGCAACTTCAACTACATCGTGGGAAAAATCATAAAAAATATTTCCATATAAAAAATTTTGGTAATAAGAGTGGATAATTAAAACATTAAATTAACATTCTTTAGGGAAAGTTCGAATTTTGATCCAGGCATGGCTGTGAGAATTTTCCAGTTTTACATAACCGCCCTGTTTGGAAGAGTTTCAGCTTTCTGTTCCAATACTGTTTGGCAGAAAAATTGAAAAAAGGTTCTTTTAAATATTGTACAATGACAGGTATTTTTTTTTAAAAGCTATCGAAAAGCGGTTAATTTTTTATATTAATAAGATTACCACTGTATTATTAACTAAGTAAATATCTAGATAAGAAAATTACTATAGCATTTTGTAATTTTTTTTGAGCTTTTTGTAACAAAACTGCAAAATTTCTTGTTTCTAGTTTTTGTGCTTTCAATTATTTGAGTACAGGAAAGTTTATATTGAAAATGAGAGGAAAGGAGGACTTATCTTCAGGAAACAGAGTAAAAACAATATAAAGTGTAACACGATTTTAGCAGCGTAGCAAAGGCTTTTAGAATGCAATTTACAACGAAAAATCAAAACTTGCTGCAGATGCACTGAAATCGTTTCAAACGGGCTTCGATGGACGTTGTTATTTTAAAATTTAATACATAAAAATTCTTAAAAATATCACTAGATTTTGAACTTTAAAGCAGTTTTGATACAACGTGCAGCTATTTCTTGGTCATAGAAGCGTTGTCAACAATAATCAATTACACAATACAACTAATAAATCAATCACTAAAAATCTTCCACAGCAATTTTGAAAAAATGCTTTGGTGGAGTTTCTGAAACTTTTCTGCCCATAATCACACGTTTTGTTGAAGAAAACCGTTAAAACCATTTATCATAGGAAGCAATATCATCACCGCCTCATTATTGCAGAAAATTGGCGTTAAAATTAACTTAAACAAGCTGACGTGATTGGTTATTTGAGTTGTTATTCGGCGAGTGTTTCAAGTATACAATGTAAGTGAAAATTTTGTATTTTAGACTCTATTCTGCTTGCAGTGGGAGTTGGCTACCAAACGCGTACTTAAAGTTTAAATTTCACGTACATAAAATTGGCGTTTTAAGTCAAATATCCTGTAAGCCACATTATATATTTATGTTAATATTTGAATATTTTGGTTCTGAAAACAGAAAGAAATACTATTGCGATTTATTGCTTAGGATGTGGTATAAATGTCAACGGCACAAGTGTTATTGTTATAGAGTTATAGTGAATATTAACTGCTTAGTGGGGGAAGTGAAAGGGAACGAGAACATATTTGGTTTACGAATGATTTTAGTCTTTGTAAAGAGAGGGAATTTATCATATTCTGGGAAAAGGCTGTCACTATCGTATTTGCCTTTTTGATAATGTATACCAGCAGGAAAAATATAACTTTCTAATATGCACTTTTTTTTTATATGGACGCATTGGGAGAAATTAATACGCTTTAAATTACTATTACAACAGTGTCCAGACAGTTTGGCTATACATCTTGTATCATATAAAGACAACTATGAAAAGGGTTTTGCAAAGCATATATACATGAGACATTATTTATAATAAATTGAAGTAACTCTTTAAATAGATTAGTTTCCAGTGGCATTTGTACACCGATCCCTTTTTTCTGCTTACTGTATATTTACTGTGATCCTTTTTAACTAATTCTATTTTTATTGTGAAAAAGGGTACCTGATATGGGATTCGAACTCTTAAATTTTCGATTTTTCATCAAGTCACTTAAGTTCCTTCGATTTATTCAGGCCAGATATAATTTCTATGATAAAATCAAAAATAAATTTGGCAGAATATCAGCTGTCAGTTTTTTATTTTAAATGTTAAGAAAATGTATTTTTCATCGCGTACGCGGTAAATCACGTATAAAAAATGGAGAAAAATCATCTTGCCTTCTCGATTTATTGCATAGGTGCAAAGTTTAAATAACAGGCCTGGTTATTACACAAAAAGTTTGAAAATCAATTTTCAAAATAACCTAAATTTCTATAAATCACTATTTATTGCACATTTAGTGCTATTTTTCTCACGTGCTGGCTGGCTGTGTCTTTATCTATCAATTCGTTCCCCAACCACAAATTATGGGATCAAATTTACTTACATACTTTTTATTTCACTTTAGCTTACACAATCACTGGCAATATAAAGAGGTGGTTCATGCGATTTTCTCAAGGTGGCCTAATTTGGTGATGCACCGTAACGCTGAACGTGATGCCAACGTAAAGGAGTGGACTGCCGCTTTCACAATTGAATTAATTTGATTAATGCTGGGAAGTGACAAATCAATTTTTGTTGTAAGATAGCTTGCATATTTTTTTTGAAATTTTTAGGAGAGTTGTCACTGGCAAGAAATTATGATGATGAAACCGGTTTTGAAAAACACAATCTTAATCTTTCAATTTATTATTATTATGAGTATTACATATTTACCGATATCACAATAAATATCAAATTTATATGTTGCTCTCTGTTAATAAAAAAAAACAAACTACAATATAAGAAAATTAGCATAAGGTATAAGATAAAAATAAATAGAGATATACTTTAAATATTTTATAGAATATACGCATTTGATATTTACGCAATTAATATTCAAATTTTGATGTATATACAGAACAAGTCCAAAATTTAGCTGAGGCTGTTATGCTTAAATCGGAGTGGAAACCTAGAAGATAAATTTCGGCAAGAAATTATTATTTTTACACAAAACCCTTGTTTGAGGTGACGATAAAAGGTAGCAAGAGTTCTGTGAGAATTACCTTCTGTAAGGGTTAAGTGTTATTTTGGTTAATGCTCAGAATCTTAACGCCCTATCAAGTCTCTTTTTGTATGATATGATCTTGTATGCATGATCATATCAAAAAATACACCTATGAATTTAAAGCAGCAACCTTCCTCAATGGTTTTTTTATTCATCGATGGATTTGGGAACTTTTGAGGAAAGTTATCAGATTGGTTCGCCATGTGGAATAGTGTGGCTTTCTTTGGCTTGGTCACTATTTAAAAGAAATTTATTGGCTTTAAACCATACGTTGAATTATTTAATTTCTGATTTATTATGTGGAACAGGGTTTTGCGGTTGTTTTTTCTCACGAAAAGATTTGGGTCGTTAGCAGTTTTTATAATTGATATAGTGCTAGAGGTATTATACAGTTAATTGACATAAATCTAAAAAAGTAGATCCTTAAAGAACAAAGCAAAAAAATTTTTTTAAATCTGTGTTTTTATTCAAGAAAAATTTCTTTGTGGATTTAAGATGGCTTTCAAACTATTTAGATGATTTCCCTAATAACCTAATTTGTGTAATAGGATATTATGATGAATAGTATCGAAAACTTTAGAGAAGTTAATAAAGACACCTAGCAAAAATTTTTTGACTTAGAAAGTTTTACATATTTAGTCAACAAATTCGAGAAAAGCATGCTGAGTAGAACAGCTTTTTTGAAAACCAAATTGTTCATAATATAGCAGATTATTTGAAGTAATGTAAGTATAAAGTCTATTGTACATGATGTATTCGAATACTTTTGATCATATTAGAAGTAAAGAAGTAGGCCAGTAGTTGGTCACCATTTTTACAGATAGGAATTATTTCTACAGCTTTTAAGAGATCAGGAAGGATCCCTTCATTTAAAGTTAAATTTAAGATATAAAAAAGAGTCTTCGTATACTAGTTATAATATGCATGAAAATGTTTAATTCATCATAACCCGCAGTTTTTTAATTGTTAAGAATTGATGGGTTAGCTTGTTACCAGAGCGAACTGAGATAACTTGAACGCCAAAAATCTCTCTAAAATTGGTAAATACAGTGGTATATTTGAGGCCAGGTCTGAACCAACTTTGACAAAGTCTTTAAAAAACTTAATATTTTTCGATTATCATAGATAGACGATAAATTATCTTTTATTGAGATCGGAAGAAGATGAATACGAACTTTTTTAAGTCCTGTTATTTCATTGATTATTTGTCATGTTTTCTTAGAATTCCACTTTTGTTTAATAGTTTGGAATAGTATACTGTTTTCGATTTTATAAGAATTTTTTGATAAAATTTTTATAATTTTTGTATTCGTTCTGTTCGTAGGACGATCGGGATTTCAGGAACTTGTTATAAAGCTGCTGTTTACTTTTTGAGGATTTTTTTCACCCCGTTTATTTTCCAAGGATTTTTTATTTTTTCTTTCTTCGAAAGTTATTTTGGATAAAGGACATGTTAAGGATTAAGGATGTTTTGGATTTTCTCAGAAAAGTACGATAAAAAAGAGTCAGTTTTTTTTGCATTTTAAGACATAATCCCGCTTTTAATATTTTATTGCTGATTTTTATAAGGTCCTGAGATTACTGATGCAGTATATGACTAAGTTAAGTAACAAGAGGCTTTCTCTTCATTGTTTTTCCAAAAAAACAATTTACAAAAATGGGTATTCAAATGTATTTGAAAAAAAATTAGGATAGTTTTGAAAGGAGAATCTGCTGATATTGTTCAAGAGGAGGCGAAGTCATGAGCTCCACATTTATTATAAGTGGTTTTTACAGTACAGGTTATAAGACTTCCTTAAGAATGTACGTAAACAGAAAAGTGTGAATTTCGTTGAAATACAGGCTGTTAAAACCAAGTATGATATACCCACCAAAAATATTTTGCTACGCTTAATTCACTGATGTCAAAGGCTCAATACATCGAGAACATATATGGAGCTAACAACTTTTTTTCTGATGACTGAAGAGGAAGACAGCTGGATAAAAAGGCTCTTAATATACAAAACCTTAAGGAGCATTATTTGTTACACCCATACAAGCGAAAACTGAAGCTGATATGATCTACAATAGAGAAGACGATTCCAACAAGTTTTTATAGAAGAGAGGGAAAACAATTCAACAGATCCCTTTTTGAGTTTTCTCTTTTGACTGTTTTAATGGTCGCATGACAGGAAAAATTCTAAAACATAATTTTTGGTACTCATGATTAAGTTTCTATGAGTTCAGTTCATTACTATCATTGCTCTATCCAGGTATTATGTAGTTTTTTTTTTTATAAATATGCATAACTAATTCCTCTCAAAATTTTACAGGCCCACCAAGAATTCATCCACTTTATTCGCCCATTTCCCATAAAATTTGTATACCAATTTTGTCCATGTTCTATGGAATTTGCACAACTAACTTGATAACGCGCTTAGGACAGCCGAAGTTTCCAAATTACCATGAGCCAGGATAGCAAATTAGTAGTGTATTTCTTATTAAAAAAATAAAAGTTTTAATGATTTAAAACTGGAAGTCAGCAAAAAAGACACAGTTAACCCTCTAATGACAATTTTTGCTCAAAAGTTAATAATGATTTTGTTTTTTGATAAACAACCAGTTTTTTTACAAACAGTTTTTATTATTTTTAAAGTTTAATTTGGAACTTTCGTCTAACTTACTAACATTTTTACCAAGAGCATCACACAAAGATATACTAATAAATTTTCAGATTAATACTCTAGACTTGATGTTAATACTGAATTTTAAAGATGGATGAGCCCCATCATAGCACCTTTAACACAAATTACAAATCTTTGTATTTATACTAATAGTTTTCCAGATGAATGCAAAATGGAAAAAATAATTCCATTATATAAAAATAATTGCAAAAGCGACTCAAAAAATTACAATCCTATTTTACTTACATTACGGAGAAAATGTTTTTTAAAAATTATAATCAGGATTTTAGGAAAGGATTTTCAAACGATACATGTTTGTGCTGTCTTCAAAACAAAATTCGCGTATGCTTTAAGAAAAGGCAGCATACTGGCATGGTTCTAATTGACGTTCGAAAGGCATTTGATACAATCTATCATCAAAATTACTAAAAGAATTTAAGTGCATTAGGTTTTCTCAAAATGTGATTACTCGGTTCAAGTCTTATCTCTCTAACAAAAAGTTTGAAGGAAAAATAGATAAAATATTATCTGGCGAAGAACGTGTTACATGTGGAGCTCCATAGGGTTCTTTTTTTGGCCTACTCTTGCTTCTTCTTTATATAAATGATAAGCCACAAGCAATGAGCTGTGAATTACTTCTCTATGCAGATGAATATTGCCTTCTTTTTCGACACAAGGATGTCAAACACATTGAATTTATTTTAAATAAGATCTCAAGTATTTGTGAATGAGTCGTGGACAATAAACATTTTTATGAAGGTAATTCTAAATGCGTTCTTTTTTCTAGCAAAACTAAAGCTAAAACTGCGAGAACTCTTGTTATCAATTATAGAGGTAATATTCATTTGTCGACATACATTTGTCAAGTATATGTGTTGCATATTAGACAAAAATTTAAACAGCCAGCTAATGGCGTTTTATATAAAATTAATTTGAAGCTAAAATTTTTATATCAAAAAAGCTCTTTTTAAACATCTTGGTCTGAGACATACTCGATGCAACCTCATTTTGATTTTGCCTGTAACGCCTGCTTTATCTCTATGCTTAAGTTTGAGCGAATCAATAAAAATCCGATTACAAGTTCTCAAGCTAAGTGCATACGTTTTTGTCTTTTCTTTAATAATAGTTTCGATATGGGTGCTAATCATTTCAATGAAATTGATTGGCTTCTTGTTAAAATGAGACTTAATCAATGCATAGCTGCTCATCTGCTAAATTTACTTAAATGTCTGAAATATTCAAACTTTCTGACACTCCTTTAATTCTATTGAAAAATTTTAATTTGAAATTGTATGCTCCTCTACGTAGAATACGGGAAAAATTTTCTTTCATGCAAATGTCCGTCAATATGGAACTGACTGCCTAATAATTTTAAGAGCCATAAAAACTACAAAAACTTTAACCATAAAATTTATTCGAAAGTTCACATGAAGAGGTTACCGAATGTCTACAGAAATCACCTAAAAATTTTTATCTTTGTGTATTTCTTGTTTTTTTTTCTATTTTTTTTTCTTTTTTCATATCGAGGGATCAAAATTTAAATATTTTCATAATAGACAGTTTATATTACCTATCTTGGTTTGAAATTACCTTCTTTCCACAACTCGTCGATTAGTTAAATCGAAGGTGAAACAGCCTTTTGGACTACAAATTTATTGTCATGCTTGTTTCAGTTAAAGAGTTTATCACCCACTCACCTTTCCCAAGGGGTTGCCGTATAATCAAAATATATATATATATATATATATATAGCGAAATAAATAAATACCGAATAGATGGGCTCATATATTCCTTTCCTCTCAGGCTATGTTTACGAAAATAAGGGAGTTTTTTCCATAATATAATATCCATTATACACTAATTAGTATCCAATTTCTTTACGGAAATAGCTTTTGGCAGAGTTTTACGGAATTTAACGTGACCAAAAAATTCGAGGATTACTTCCTTAAATGTTCTGAAGTGTTCTCTACCTAAATAATCAAAAGTGGATTTGTTGACGGAAAAGAGAGAACCCTGTCCTTCCAAGCATAGAAATTATTTTGAAATAATTGTGTTTTTAATATCAGTATTTAAAAATAAAAAACATTAATATTTTAACTGTTAATGGCCAGTATACGCATTGCACTATGCTTTTCGAATCTTGTCAATGACATGTATACTTCATTAAATCACTGTATACCGTTTAAACCATTTATTTATGACGTGTAGAAATCCTAAAATGTCGTTTTATTCTGACCTCGTCAAACTGAATAAATTAAAAACAAAATGGGGTGTCATGGAAACTTATAAGTTGTCCGATATCAGTGATTCAGATTATGATGAATTTCTTGATGGTACTGACAACTTGTTGCTACAGATGGTTTTGTTGACATTATGGTTACCAATAAAAGTTTATGAGCTAAGCGATGCCTTGCTGGCAATGAATTCTCTGAGTCTTCGAAATTGTATAAATGGGAGCCAATGTATAAATGACCGCAATGACATAAGATTGGACGCTTTTAGTCGCTATTATTATTCAGGTGGGATATATCGATTGATGAATCGTTGTTTTTATGGGAAGGTCGACTTAGTTGGAAAAAACATGTTCTGACAAAGCGCTCTTTATTGGCGCAAAAGTCATTTGTTTTATGTGAAGCCATAATTTTATGTTGATTTATGTTTATGCATATTTCCAATCTTCATTCACTCTTCTTTAAAGATTTCAGTGTAAGCACCTCAAACCCTTACAGTTTGTTCAGGGATATTTTAAAAACGTTTTTTATTGAAAATATAATGATTTTATGCTTCATTATGCATGTTTTATGTTTAATTACGCATGTTTTATGTTTAATTATGCATGTTTTATGTTTAATTATGCATGTTTTACGTTTAATTATGCATGTTTCTGATCTTTAAATTTGTTTTAACAGGCCGGTTTAAAATCTGTCAAATAGTGAAAAATAACCCGACGGGGCCAAAAAATTCGACGCTTAAGGAATTAAAAAGACAATTTTTTGAAAACTACGACATATGGAGTTCAGCCAATTTCAAAACAAATATAACTAATTTGACAATGAAAGCAAAATAATAATCGTATTATAAATTCATGTTCATTCAGACATATAATTTAAAAACCGGGTGATAAAGTATGAAGGCATTTTTAGCTGTATAGTGCACGATCTAGGGATGAATTATTGTGGAAATATTAGGAAAGTTGCGTATTCTCTTCATTTTTTTGACAAATTCGATTGATCCAACCTCCCCCAAAAATTATTTTTGGAAATATTAGTGCATTTGATAAAAATATTTCCCCATTCCAGGAATTTGACATTAAAGTATAGGGTTTGTGGGTGGGGGTGGTGGTGTTAACAAATGAATTAAAAGTGACATTATACATTCTATTAACACGTTTTATGTATCATAAAAACGATGGATATAGCGATATTCTTCCACCATCACTTTTACGTGTTTGTTATTCGCTGATAAAAATACTTTAAAAGCAA